>JAKMXJ010020930.1:0-11705 GCA_029339935.1 Anguina tritici
CCAAAAAATAAAAAAATTCAAAATTTTTCGAAAATTAATTCCGGCAGAAATGGGTTAAGGGAGCTAATCGATGAAATAAATGTGGTGTCATTTGTGCCACGTTCAAAATTTTAACCCTACCATAATAGAAGTCTTCCTGCACACCCACGCAAATGTCTTTTTTGAAAAATGTGTTTTATCACTATGGAAAGTGCGGCATAGCTAGTATTAGTCGGTGGTACAGTGATAATCTTCTGAGAGCTTCCAGTGAAAAGAAGAAAAAATAAGCGCAAGGTTAGGTGTTCATTTATGATATCTGTTTACATCTTTGTTTTCAGATGCGTCAGGACTGAGCTCAATGAGGCAGTCATCGACGCATTTCCAGTTGAACTCAACAAGAGCACACGTGAATTAGCAAAAAGAAATGAAGAAATACTTGTCCTGACTGAGAAAATACTCACCAATACAATGGAAAAATACCTCATGACTACTAATGCGGCAATATGGAGACTTTCACGAGTGCGGGCTATAGCAGCGATCTGCAGGACTTGTTTGATCTGGTAAAACTTGATCCTGCGAATGAAAAGGCAGCAATATAATTTTATTGAGAGCAAGGAGCAACATCAAACCGTAAAATTGACAAACAGATATTTTGAAAACTTGAAAAAATTCGAAACTTTGAACTAAAAAATTCGGATTCGGGAGACTGTGCGCAGCATAACGATCCTTTAAGTTAATTTTCGCTACAACAGCCTTAGGCTTATTCCCTAGACCACTCCTAAGGCAATAATATTTACATCCATTTGGAAATGGATGCAAGTTGACATGGAAATCAGTTGTAGCAGCGTCTCGAGAGTAGGGAGGATGAGTAAGCAGCTCCCAGCCATATTCTTCAATGGCAGCCAAAATGCCGAACAATGGTTGAGTGGTGCACCCCGAATTTCTAAGCAAGATTTCTGGTGGTCTGGCTCTCATATTGTTCCACAGCCTCCAGAATTGCATCATTGTCGAAGTCTAACTTGTCTTCCTTGTCTTCCACATCCTTGTTCCTCGATTTGAAGCGAGCAAACCATTTCTCAGCCGAACTTTTCTTGATCACTTCGTTGCCATAGGTGGGGATCAGATCACGGAATGATTGGCCTGAGGTCCACCCTTTCTCGAAGTGGTTTAGCATAATGTAGCAAATCTTAATATGGTCTTCAATAAGAATATTTAATAATTAAGTGAGCAAAATGACGAAATGAAAGAATGGTCTACACTTTACTAAACAACCAGAAAAATGGGCGCCTTTTCAAAACCGTAATAATAGAATAAATGATATAATATAAATAACATAAGTAAATAATATAATATCAAATTTTTTTCTACAGGAAAATAGTAACTTACGAAATAAGCCGAGAATAAAAACAATTTTGCAAATATGATAGACTATCTCGCACATGATGAGCATCTTTCTGTGCTTCTTCAGGATTGGTGGGCAGAAATTTTGGTCACCTCTTTTGCAGCCTTTATGGCTTCCATTTCTACGCTCTTACTAGTAACTATTTGTAGCTTCGCCATCAATCAGCAAGTTCATAAGAAATAATAGAGGCCAGCGCCGTAATGGCTCGTTCAGGAACCCGGAGTTGGAGTCGGAGTTGTAAGGGGTCAGACATCTGGTTTTTATTGACTGGAGAAAAACTGATATTGCTAGATTTGCTGGATGATCTAGCACTGGGAATATAGTTACTGGGTACACCGGAAATCCGGTCTTCAGTCGGGACACCGGATGATGAATGAATCAACCGACTGTAATCATTAGGCTTAATGCCTCTGGGATTCGGCTTACCGCCTCTGGATATGTTAGGCATCGCGCCACTGGGTGTTCGGCCGTTCACCTTAGGAACCGGACTCGAATTGAACTGGGAATAGATAAACTCACTAACCTTAGAGAAGGGAGCATCATTGAAGTCGACAACATAGCGAAACTAGAGACTGATCAGAGAAGCACAACTAAATAGACAATCATAATGTCCCGATCTCTGGATTTTCGCCACTTGCCGACTTCAAAAACGCTTTCCTCTCGGGACAAAAGTGAATTCAAAATCTATGCGGGGCTTTTATGACTGGGTTTGGAGTTTCTTCCCAAGACAAACTGGGGATGCTAATTTTTAGCGACTGGCCAATCCTTACATTATGTAATGTGTATCTTATAAAGGGATATATTATCAATGAATTTCTTTGAAAACCAACCAAACTGACCCAGGTGTACGTTATGTAAAGGCGTACGTTATAAAGGGTGTACGTCACATAGAGAGTCCAATATTCTAAAGAAGATGTGTAAAGCATATAACAAAAATCTGAGAGTCTAGGGGTTGCCCAGTCGCTAAAATGAGCAAGTGCAGTTTGACACAGAGGAAACTCAGAACCCACTTTTAAATAAGATTTTGAATTTAAATTCACTTTTGTGTCGTGAAGAAATCATTTTGAAGTCGCCCCGTCTCCAGATGCTCCAGCCCAGTCAGCTTCTTCAGTCAACTCAGATGTGCCAGTTCGTCCAGAAATAGAAGCATCAATAGCATCCAGTATTCTGTTATGTAAAATAATGTTGTATGTGAGGCTGTGTCTTGCCCGTAATTACCCATGTACTGATGCAATAATACATTCCGATGGGATGTATCACTATGGAAAGAGTTGTAATTTTTGAACAATCTTTTCTATTGCTGGTAAAATCTAAATTTCTCTAAATTTCCTTTATCGACAACTTGCATATAAATGACCAATTTTTGCCAAAAGAGGCCTTTTGCTAAAAAGTCGATTCTCAAGGAAAGCGCAAGCGGGCAGAAATGCCCACACTTTCACTTCCACCCTCAACCGATTCTCAAGTATATTGCGAAGGGAAAGTTTCGCCCCAGATTGATTATAAGGGCTGGTGTTGCCACCTTATTAATCTTTTTTTCCCTTAGAGCCCGAATATTCTTATAGCCTTTGTTTTATTCTTTATCACTGTGGACGTAAAGTTAAAGTCAAAGTTGGTATTTTTTGCATTTTCCCTGTTTTGCTGTGGCAAATAAGCCCGAAAGAATACTGAGCTTTAAGTGCTTTTGGGTTTACAGTACTAAAAGATATTATGATTTTATTGACTATGCTTCACTGCTTCATATAGCCCAATTCTGAATTTTAATTCTCACTTGAAATTCTATATTAGCCTGTTCACTTTTACGGCTTTCCTGCCCAAATTAGGCTTGCATATTCAGGCAGGACTTCATAATCCGTCCATGTCCCGAAATCATGTTTTGACGAGTTTTTAGTAGTTTTAGCCACTGAAAGGTACGAAAACGGCTTTTTGGGACGCGGTAAGACATTTTTGAAAAAAATAGCAAAGAAGTTTTGTGCCCATTTTTGGGTTTTTTGTTTTAACATTTATTTAGAGCAAGGGATGTCAAGTGAGCCTAACGGGGGTCAGCCTAGCCCAAGCCTAAGCCCAGTAAGGAGATTTAATGACATTGCCCGTACTGAAAAAAGCAAAGCAATCATTTGAAAACGACCAAACAATAAACATAAAATAAAAAATAGTAAAAATAGTAAAAAATAAAAAATAAAAAGTTTTTTTGCCAATTTTTTTTCTTAAAAATGTCTTTCCGCACCCCAAAAGCCGTTTTTTGTACGTTTCAGTAGCTAAAAAAGTGGTCAAAACATGATTTCGAGACATGGAGGGATTACGAAGCTTAGCCCATATCGATTGTTACCCATTGTTACCCATCTTCATTATTTTACGCTGTATCATTTTTCCGAGTATTTTCAATCATCTTTGTTGATTTCAGTTGTTTTCCGCTATTGTTAGCCCCCTTATTACGCAGAATTGATACAATCCAACGTCACTGTCCTGGACACTGCGGTAATAAGGTTACTTTAAGAAATTGTCTCAAATAACTGTGTGTTGCTTTTGTCTCGTGTTGCCTTTGTTATAATGCTAAGAAATGCGCCGGCTGTTGTTGTGAATGTGGTGGAAAATGTAACCGTTGTTGGCGTTATAATGCTGAAAAATGTAGCGGTGGTCGTAAAGCTATTGGCAGCTGTATCGGTGGTGGTTGTTGTTGTCTGGCTATTGGCAAATGTATCAGTGGTTGCTGTGACGGCACTAACAAATCTATCAAATCTTGTTGTGAGGATACTGGCAAATGTACCAAATG
This sequence comes from Anguina tritici, assembly GCA_029339935.1. Taxonomy (NCBI): domain Eukaryota; kingdom Metazoa; phylum Nematoda; class Chromadorea; order Rhabditida; family Anguinidae; genus Anguina; species Anguina tritici. The sequence continues at coordinate 4,152 of JAKMXJ010020930.1, forward strand.
TTGTTGGTTCTGTGATCCGAAACTGATTTCTGAGTGCTGTGAAAATATAACCGGTCTTTTATGTTGTTGTTTTATTGATTGTCTTATAGAGCTGTGCAGCAGGCAAGACAATGAATGAACTTGTGAGAAGATGTAAAATAAGAGGCGAAAAGTGCGTAAAAAGTGAAAAACACTGTCACAACCTGTTTAAATGGTTTTCCAACAATAAAAGTGTTTAAAAGAAACGGACTAAGCACACACATGTCCAATCAACAATAACTTTTTCAAGTAGCTACATTTGTCCTTGCTTTTCTGAGCACCTTTAATGGGATTCCTATCTGCAATATCTATGTTCGCTTGTGTTCAAATCACGTATCAAGTGCCGGCCCGTTTCGCTATGTCCAGTCGGTCTCCTGGTCATATTTTGTGCAGTGGACTCTCAGGGTAGTAACTACAGTAGCTTAGTTTCTTGGCTTGAATTTAGCTGGCAACCTGCCAGACTGCAAATAGTGGGTCAAAAGAGCATGCCAAGAGCAATGTCTTGACATTATGTGAATTATTGGAAAAGGGGATCATGTTTCACCAGCTTTATGATATGCTTTCCTAGCAAAACAGCAAATAGCTGAACTTAATCACATCAATACAAATGGGTAATAGCAATAAGTGAGGCAAGTGACAGGCTAATTGCAGATAGGCTAATTGTTGTTGTTACTTCTTTTGCCTCCCCTATTTTTCTTGTTCTTTTTGGAGTGATCTATAAACTGAAGTTCTTCCTCCGCATCATCACCAGTAAAACTTTTTGACATTGCAGAAGCATGGCCGACGTTCAGGTTGTCTGGAGGGTGCACGCCTTTTTGGAAGCGCTAAAACAACAATTACTGATTGTTAATAATTAAAATCAAAAAGGGAGGCCAGCAAAAAGGGTCGTTGGCAATTCATCTAAAGCCAATTCATCTAAAAGTCAATTCATCTAAAAGTCAGTTCATCGAAATATTAAGCAGCATAAAAATTGCGGAAGAGATACTCATAGCTGTGAAAATAATAGCAATAGAGAAAGACGGATAAAAAAGGACTTAACCAAACATAAAGAACGCACGCTCTAATAGCTTTTTAACAAAATCAATTTTTCGATGAACTGACTTTTAGATGAATTGCCAACGACCCAGCAAAAATTATGTCAAAAACCCAATGCAGAAAACACAGATCGGTTATTTGAAACCCATATTAAGTATAAACCTGTTTTAGAGAGTAATTTTCAACATTTTTCCTGCAAAACAAGTAGTAGAGACCATAGATAGGAATGACCAGCATGGAGCAGCCAGACAAACAAAAGCCAAACACTTCTGCCCATAGTGGGAAGTCTTCGCCATTGGGATACTTCAACGGCTGGTACCTAAATTTTTTTCATCCGTTTGAAATTTGCCTGTACAACTCGTACAAGAGGGATACACTTGTTTGTACATTGTGGTTGTAACCGGTAGCCGGTTACCAAAGAATCGTCAAAGCTTTTACGACAGAGGTTGTTTCAAAAACCAGGTTTAAAATTCGTTATCTAGGTTTTGGCTTGTAATAAGTTTGTACATAAATTGGCTTATAAATCGCTTATTTGATTATATATATTTAAAAAAGCTAACAGTAGAAAGTGTCTTGCTGGTCAGAATGTTGAGTTGGTTGTAACAAAAGGTATGGAGGAAGTATACCAGTGGAAGTTCATTAAGTATTATTTGATTAAAGTGTAAATACTTGTTTGGACCACCCAAAGACAATGCAGGCTATGGCACTATTTGTATGAGCATCACCCTGTATTTTCAGACTATTGTAATAGTCCCTAGATTTTCAGGCAGTCTATCCAGATCGCCCATATGGGTTTGTTGAGTAACAGGGTGGAGAGAAAGAGTATAAAGGGGTATCCAGACTTTTTTAACTTGTACAAGCGTACCTTATGTAGTGTATCCAAATTATTAGTATCGAAAGACTTACATGACCATGCAGAACACAAACAGCACCTATTTTATTGCTTTTAAGAATAGTGATTTCACGCTAATCACTCACAGCTGTGACCAGGGGGGCAGTGTATTTCCAGAAGATGGTCATCACGGGACTGGGGTAGAATCCAAGCATTTCCTTGAGAGCTGCCCGCACACGGTGGGCTCCTGAAAAATAATGATCTGTATTAATCAGGATCTCAAAAACCCGGAAGAAAGGACATTAGATTTGGGTAGTAAAATAAAGAACTATTCTAAAAGCATGCGAAAACCGACGTCTGTCCCTTTATTCCATATCAAAGGGAAACAACTGTTTTCTATCGTATTTTTTCCTTGAACTTTCTTCCCAACCTTTGCCATCTTTGATGAGCAAATTTTTATCGTACATAATGTCCATACCGAAATTGCTTGGAGAAGAGCTTTAACCTTGCCTAACTTTAGGAAAGCAAGTGAGCTGTCATGCTAAAGATGCTGATGGTAAACATTTCTAATGTTTTTGGGACAATGGAATTTATGTACTTGGGGGACGCACTTTTTAAAATTAAAATGTGTGTCTTCCATCCTATTCTAAGTAATTTTACGCGCTAAAAACGATAAAAGAGGTGTTTTGAGACACTTTTATCCATAAATTGACCCGTTTTTAGTAAAGCCCGTAAAAAAACTTCGGGACTTTCCACCCCGTCTTGGCGGTCTTTGCCAGACCTAATGGTGTTTCTGAGCTCGCCAATATCCTCTTGTATGCCCTTTTGGGCATTGGGTACGCCGAGTTGTGGGGCTTTGGTGAGTCAAATCTGTAATTTAGTCATTTCAAACCATGTTCAGCACATGACTTGGGACAGAATACCATGTTCCGATGTTCTATTTGGCTGAAATGCTAAAATCTTGGACAGTCCAGCTGCATCATCTCCAAATGGCAACAAAACTGGTTAACTTCATCTTTTTCACTAGTGAATCGTATAAAACAACCACAAGTTCGTATTCAGTACATAAATTTGCCCTAGAAATGAGTAAAAAAGCAGGAGTGATGAAACTTTCAAAAAGAGACCACCTACTCTCACCCATCCATTTTTACTGCACACTTTCAATTTTTAAATGTGTACTTCCAACTTTCACCTTTCAACCGTTAGAAAAGGCCGTAGAGTTTCTATATGCACTGGGTCCCAGTACTCAACACTATCTTCAAATTCTATTTTTAGCCTTTTAGGGCATTTAGATACCCTCATTGGTGGATTAACCCCAATGAACAAGGCAAAATGTCAACTTTTGGTCAAATTTTTTTCCAAAAATCAACTTTTTGTGTCGGACAGTGTCATAAAACATGTTTTTACCTTTCTTAGCGTACAAAAATTACTTAAGATGGGTTGGAGCACGCAAAATTGAAGTTTAAAAAATATTCCCCCAAGCGCATAATTTCCAGCACAATTTTTATAGTTTTCTACTATTTGATCTGAACTGATACCACGTCAATGACTCATCTGGAACTATCAATTCATAGAAAAACTCATCATTTCCGGCCTCACTTGTTTTACAATCCACAGCCTCGGAGTATTAGTAGTAGATCGTATTTTTAGCATGATCGAAGAGACGTTCATTAACAGGAGCTCTACTCCCAACCATTTTTCGGTGCAGCGTGCTACTTCAAAGGTTAGGTGCTTGATCCCTAAGCTTATTAGGTTGCGAGTCAAAGTCAAAACTTAGTTCTTCCGCTCTTGTAAATACTATTTAACTAGAATGGTTTTTGTGAACCTCTGCAACATGGAAACTCTTGTAAAAACCCTCGCAAGATGGAAGAAGCTTGGCAACAATGAAGAGCGGATTGTGTAGGAAATTGGGTACTATGATTGCAGTTGTGAAAGCCTGAAATACCTAAATGAAATCTAAAAACCAAAAATAAGTGCCTCAAAGGAACGCCAAAGTGTCCATTCACATAAAAACCCCTTGCGAGGAGTATGTCCGTCTTATCTTAATCTTCCTTGCTCAGATTGTCGAAGAAGCTTCTGATTACCGTCTGTGGTGGCCATCTTGTGAAGCGATCGGTCTGCTTCCTTGCATAAGTACCAAATTTATTGCAATTCTCAAACAAATAGAACAGAGTACTGGGAACAAAAAATCAAATTACCTCCAAATGCTTTTCCATTCCATTCTTGCACGATCGACAGTGTAGCATTTATTGGACTCCCGATAGTAACCAACAAAGATGTTCTTCTCATAAGAAGCTTGCTCTTCTTTGCCATCGAAATAGTTCCAGCACCAGGATAAAGGCGTTGTTAGCTTTTACATTTCCTAAATGAGAATGTAAATGAAACCAGTCAATAAAACTTGGCTAGAAAGCCAGCTATTTCCATAGCACTAGTTTTACCCTTCTAAATGTTCTAGTCAAGACAAAAAATGGTTGAAAACTTCAATCAACTTCCACCGTGCAGCATCAAAACCTCCAAAGACAAAAGGTCCAAAGTAGATTTCACAAGCTAGGCAAAGCCACTATCAACTGCACACATACAGCTCGTAAAATAGGAGAATCTAGCAGTTAGGAATAGATAGTGCCATGTGTCCCTTTGGTGATTTTTTACTTTGGACGTATTGTCCATCGGGCGATTCGTACTTTGGACATTTTGTCTTTGGATGTTTTGATCCTGTACCGAGTTCCACAATTGTTGAGAAGACACCACTGCCTTTGTAAGCATAAGCTTACCAAATCCCCAAGCCAGCCCCACCACCTCAAAGAAGACCACAAACAGCAGGGCATATCCACTAAATTTTGTTCAAATAGTATTAGAATTATTATTCTTTTGAGTTTGGTACCTGGCGCCATACGCGTCCACCAGGGTCAGCCAGTGTGCTCCTGCCTTTAATAACTTGGAAATTAATCTAGGGCATGGGCATAGACCTCAAACATACATAGCTGACCATCGGAATACCAATAACGAAGAAGATGCAGCAAGTGACCAAGAGCGATATCTTTTTATACTTCCTAAGCAGGGTGGGGAAGGTGTCTTCAAGGGCTGTAAACAGGCCTTCCATCATGCAAACCTGTTAACTTGCAAAGGTTTTTGTAGAATTTGGTGGAAAATACCTGACTGTCCAGACCCAATATAGTTATCATCAGGAAAAAGAGAAAAGCCCAGAACTGTTTGAAGGGCAGGTTGCTGGCCACTTCTGGGTAGGCCAGAAACGCTAGTCCCACACCTTAAAACTTGGCTTTAGGCTAGGAACGAGGACCTTAAAGTGGTTTTTATTTATGCAAAACCCATAGTATCTCGGCTAAAAGAATAGCTTCTGGTATTATGTGTTTCCACTTGGCAATTTTTACGATATTTTAACATTTGACTACTCGAAGTGCAGCTGTGACTTAGAGCTACACTTTGAATGGTTACAAGCTCCAATACTGCAGAAGTAATTATGTATGGGTAATCAAAAGCAAAAATCTTTACACAAAGAATGTTTTCTGATTGGAATGCATGGTTTCTAAGCTCAACTTCTACGAGAATTTTCTAAATTTAATCAGAATATCAATAAAGTCAGAACTGCTGCCAGATGTCCTTATTTATTAGGATTTTCCTCTTTTGAGCGTGTCCGTCCTTATCTATTTTTGTCCTTATGTTTCAACCTTTAAACTTCAATAGAGCCTTTTCTTATAAATAACTCTGAAACACACACTTTGGAGAGATATACATCCGCAGAAGGTCGTGTAAAGCCTTAAAACATCTTCTCTTCGACATTTTGGCAATCGTCTTCAAAATTGGAAGCTCGTTCAGTCCTTTCTATCCCGGTCTCCAATGCGTCTGTTGGAAGGATCTTCACGCTAATGAGAAAAATCTGCTGAGCGTAGAAAGAGTCAAGGCGATCATACTGCCCAAGGTTAGCTGCCCAGAGATGTTGGTCTACCTGATGAAGAATGGTTGGTTGGGCCATAAAATCAGGAATTCGTAGAAATACTAGGTTTGAATGCGTCCTTTATTGCTTTATAAACCTTATAAACTATGGTGTTGATTATTTCTAAGTGTTGAAAAATAAGCAATTTTGCCCGGAGATGTTTATTGTTTAGCCTTCTAAACGTTTTAGCAAACACCTTATTTGTGGAAGAAAACCTTATTTTTGGGGTTGACGTCCTTACTTAAAATTTGTTATCTGGAAAAGCTAAAGTTTACAGAAGTTCACAATGTTCGGAAGTTTTGCTTTAAGAGGAAAAAATTAAATTGCGGAAAATTTTATTTTTTGGGCTGAACACCGGTGTTCTCTCTGCAATTTGGCATTTTCATTATTTCAACCTAAATCACCTGGCTTCACAATTTCTGATATGTGCTTATTGGCCACCACAGACATATAGCCCAGGATGGAGAAAATGGCAAAGCCTGAAAACAGTTTTACAGTTAATTTCTCTAAAAGGTCAGTGAATACCAGCCAAAATACTAGTGCTGCCGTTGATGACACACATTATGAAGGCATCTCTAAAACAAAATAGCCGTGTATATCCTGCCTCAAAATTGTCAGTACTACTACCTATAGCAGTTGTGGTTGAACTTATTGTGTGAGCCAAGGGCGATCAAAGTGCCGAAACCGACACCATAGGAGTAGAATACCTAGAAATGGTATTGGTTGTGGTAATGGTATTGGTTCAGACTGGTTGTAAAAAGAGAAAATGGACCAAACCTGAGTGCCAGCATCCTTCCAAACAGTAGCTTCAGCCAGTTTGGTAATGTTGGGGGTCAGGTAGTAGGAAATGCCGGTCCAGGCACCCGGCAAGGTCAGGCCACGAATCAACAGCACAATCAGCAGGCAATAGGGGAACAGGGCACAGAAGTAAACAAACTGAACATTTTCCATGCAATATGTTCGACTCTAACAATTTATTTTAGCAGTAGCCACCACCTAATGGCTTAGTGGTTCAGAGGTGCTTGTCCGCTTTTATTAGAGCTAGTCGCGGCTCCGACTCTTCCTGGCTGTTTTCGGATTTAAAAATCCCGGCTTTTAAATTTTGCATCATACTTTGAGCTGATTTTGCACATCACCCACCCAAGGAAATAAGCTTTTTTGTAACCCACGTCACTTTCATCTAAAAGTCCCACCTTTCTTGCCTGCGTTATTCCCTTCCACAGGGCAAAGTAGACAACAGCCCAGGAGACCATCATTATAAAAAACAGTTCCCACTGTATGCCTCCAAAGTCAGCTATGGAGTCTGTTTGTTTGAGCACTCTTCGTCTGAACCAAACTCAATATAGCCGTTTTCCTGCTGCTAAACTCACTCCCAGAACTGTTCCACCGAGGTCTCTGTCTGCAGGCCATACCGACTCAGGTTAGCCACCATTCTGGACAAAGCAAATGGCTGTTCCTTACCAGTCACACACTGGGCCGTGTTCCACCAATTGGTGCAGCTCTCCCAGGGGAAGACGGAGTTGAAGGAGGCGATCATGTAGAACACTGCCCAGGACACAATCACACAAAAATAGGCAATGCACATGAAGGCGATCACCACATTACCGATCCCAACTCCTGAGTTGTAAAGATATTGAAAATAGGCTTTGGTACATATAAAACTAAAGGTCGAAGAAATACATCGAAGCATGCAAAGGTTTTAAAACAGTTTTTTTGT
>JAKMXJ010020949.1:0-10318 GCA_029339935.1 Anguina tritici
AATTGGACAAATAGGATTAGGAGGAATTACTCATTTGTTTAGATGTCATCAAGAGGAAACGAGCCTTTTTCTTGGTGTTCGACTTATTTCAATAGTAAAGAAGAAAAATCAGCAAATGGAAAGTCAATCGTAGTGAGTAATTGCAACTCTTGCGACGCTTGGCACTTGACCAATTCACCGAGAATGAACAAGCACTTGGAGATAATGATATTTTTATTAAAGATTAGTAAACTTATCAGAGGTTTATGCTTCAAGATTGCAACAAAGTCGGAGCCAAAGCCAGAGAGCAACTAGACTGAAGACGAAGAAACCGGCTACAAGTTCAGAGGAGTCACCGCAACACAAGAAGGCAAAGCTCTCGATGTCGAACACAGCCATCTAATCGCAAGCAAGCTCGGGAGCGCCGAAAAATTGATTCAACATAACTTTCAAAGACGGTCTGGATCATTTGGACATTGGTCTCACAAGGGTTAGCTGGTTTTAATCATTGATTCATGTCGCTCATTTGCCAGATAATTTAGAGCCATGGGACCAAGGTCAATGGCTGAGCCAACAAGAGAAAGAAGCAGCAATCGAGCTCTTGGCCAGAAAGTGTCTCAAGAACCTTGTTTGCAGGTTAAGAATCATAGGTAAGGTTTATGCTTATGTATGAACTGCTTGATTATGCTTTAGATCATGACTTAATGAGCTCATTGGCTTGTCGGAACAGGAATCTTTGTGAGGGAGAAGCGGGGCTATGACTGTGGTTGCTTTAACATGGTGTACCGCCTAACTCCGATACTCTGCTCTCTAAGGTCAAAAATGTTCTACGGCATGACTTCAGCCGAAAGAAGTGTGGTCTTTTTGAAGTGGAATTCACACCAAGCTCCGGAAATCAATGAAAGTAGACGCGGCCTCTCAAGTGACATTCATTAAGCACAATCTGATGCTGGTGCATGCTCATTTCTTCAAGCCAACCAGAAAAGAACACCGTGTAGAAGAACAGGAATAGATGAAAGAAGAGCTGACGGAAGAACAAATTGGGGAAAATATTATTGATGATGATTTTGACGTTGATTTGATTTGGTTTTGATTGGAGTTCTTATAAATCCTATCTGTCCCTATTTGTCTGAAATTGTCCTATTTGTCCGGATAGTTGTCCGAGTTTCCGAGTCTCAAGTGACCAAAACAGTGATTTTAGCCCTCCTGCAGCTATTTCTCACCACTTGTGCAACCCTTGCACACACTACAGTGGTATGAAATTTCTCACAACGATTTTTAGTCGATTATCTGGCTCACCACATCCTCCCGAGCAGTGCTAAGTAGTGCTAGAGGCATCTATGCCGGGTTAGGTACCCATCCACATGGCCATCTACGCGGGCTACCTGAGCTTTCAGGCTTTAACCAGAGGGTCGAGCAAACCATGCCATCCTACCCAAAATTGTGCCCTGAGCACGGTTCCTGAAACTTGAGGAGGATACCCATCTAGGCTACTTGAGTTGTCGCAATCACACTTTTGCCACGTCATTGTAGTGTTAGTAAGATATGCCCCTCAATTTTTTTTTTCAAAATTGGGGTTTAATGGGGAGGGAGATTACTTTAGTAGTGCCGAAAATTTTAAAATGTTTTTTGGGCCAATTAAAAGCCAATTTTTGATACAACATGCTACAATTATAAATAAAACAACTTATAGCCAGTGCTCTGACCCTTTCACATCCATCCAGCAACCTATTCTTCATTCAAAGGCCTTCTAAAATTGGTATTTTCAATCCATCTTCACACTCTAGACTTACCAAAAGCAACATCAACAATTCCAAAAGTGAGATTTATGTGCATAATAGCTGTTTGTCAGTCCTAGACAAGGACATCACAATCCAGTCTCACCTGGCTGAGCGTGTCTTCTCTTTGCCACTCTCAAGCACTTCCCTAGACCACCAGCTCAGGTGTTCGGTGCTGGTCAAGTTGGCCCAGACCAAAGTGCACATCGATCGTCCCCACCTGGATGCCATCATCTACAGAGACCAGAGCTGGACAAACGGATTTTCAGCTAAACATCCAAGAACAGCTCAGCAAGCCTGTGTCACTGTACAATTAGTGAACTCCAGAAGTGGAGCCAGTGTGGCTTCCTCGTGCTCATTTGGAGCCAGAGACATTTACCCTCAGTCTTGCTTGATCAGACAGGAAATACCATTTTCCTGGTTTGAGCTAAACAGCCATGGAAGAAAAGAGCAAATGAGCTTGAATGAACAGCAGAAACATGTAAGTTTGGTCTGAGAAATTCAATTGCACCTCTTGTGTGTTCAAGATGGTGAGAATTTCGTAGAAGATGATTCTGCAAACGCTTACGGCTCATAAGTAGTGCTCTCTTCAAAATTCAAAAAGTTTTTCCCTTTTGCGACTTTTCAGCTTCTGGGTTCCTCCACCAAAATGCCCACATCCCTCTAAGCAGCCATAATTTTTCAGTTTCCTTTTTTTATTCGATAGTCCTTTTCCAGGTGCATATGATTGCCTTAGGAACCAAATAGACATTTTCTTCAGGCAACAAGGTCAAAAACCCCGTCAAAATAAAAAAGATCCCTATAAAACACATTTTTCAATTTTCCACCCAAAAAAATCTAAAATCAAAAAACGGGCTCCGCTATCCACTATAACTCGTCCCCAGCTACAAAATAAAAAAATCAGCTCAGAATGATCTCGACATGCCAAGCTAAAATGTGACACGACCCAAATACTATATAAAGATGTTAAGGGGAAGAAAATCCGAAAACAAAAAATTTCGGCTGTAATTGAAATGCAAAAGTCTGAAGTTCGGGCGCAAATTCCAACATTTGTAGTTTTTTTTCTCATATATCTACTTAACCTCGTTTTTCTTAAATTTTTACACCAGTATGTAGGCCTGAATTTGCGCTTTCTAATAAGCCATCAAACTCTATGGAATGTAGTCGATGGAGTTTGATGGCTTATTAGAAAGAACAGACCCAGGGTTACTGAATTGTCACAAGTATTAACTAAAAAGTAGAAATCAAAAGCCAACAAAAATGGTTAAGTTCGCTACTGTCTCCTACTCCATTGACACCCACTGTTCTGCCAGTCCGCAATATATGCTACTATCTGATCAAGCCAATGTTGAGCTAACATCTTCGGACATCTCCTCCAAACTTCAAGCCATTGAGCTGCATTCTTACAGGAATGAGTAGGTGAAAGAGACAAACAAAGCTCGAAATAAAAACAAGCATGATTGTAGACACATCAGTCTTTTGTCCCCTTCCAACCTCTCCTTCACCTCCAACTCAATGAATGCTCTGCTCATTCGCTACAACAGGGGTCCAAGCCAACAGCAACAACAAGAAACTGCCGAAAAACTGCCTTTTTCCCCCTCTCCTGCCACAAAGCTCACACTAAATGCTCAAACCAAAAGGTCCACCACCACTACTACTACTGCCCATCTTCACCACAACAAAACTATTGCACTGTCACTGGCTGCTGTTCGCATACGGTAATATTTTGTTGGCTCAAAATTATACTGGAAGTTCCTCTCACAATACAGCCAATTTTTGTTATAGAATGTGGATAGATCCCAAGTTTGAGGTGATATCCGCTTCCCCACTTGAGTCTACCTATTGGGCACAGCAAATAGAGACTGCTACAGATCACAATGAGTACACCATATTCACACTCACCCTACTGCCTAAAGAACTGGAGGGGTTGCACAAAAAAAGGGAAAATCCCTTAGAGGAAAGAGAAGAATATCTGTTCGGCTTGATGCTCAGACTCAAGAAGAGTGGCCACTCTTTTGGTGAAGTTGAACTGGAAAAAGAGCAGTCTGCTCCGTCTTCTGAGCAGGACAGGACTTCAAATGGCAAAGAAGCTGTGGTTTACTGGTCGGTCAAGTTGTTCAACGATGAAAAATTGGATGTGAGTGGAGGAGGCAAGTATGAGGGGGAGGACGAGAAGTTGACAGCTCAGAACTGGAGCCACAACAATTCGTATAATGCTCAAAGGCTAAGTGTAACCAAGTTCCCGGTAGTTGAGCTCGACACTGTCTATATGATTGTTCCCATTACTAGGGTTGGTATTTTTTGCAAAGATGTTTTTTTCTAGAAACAAATAACTGTTCCAGCACCTTGACCTCATCAACACAGCAATTTTCTCGAACACCCACATCTCCATGCCTTTACGAGTGCTGTCCATCACAGAAGGAGGTGCTCTGCAAGATGTCACATCCCAATCCCACTGCCTCAGTGTTGAACCTTATGTGCTGAAAACCTCGCCTACCTGCTCCTCCATCTATTTGGATGGTTCAGAAACAGAGGGCTCGAGTAAAGTGGCTGTTCACATCCAGCACCTTGCACTCACCACTAGCATCCACTTTAAAGTGTGGTTTGCCCAGCTTCCAGTCATCATTCAGGTGTCCGATCCAGTGCTCAATGCTATTGATGGCTGGAGAATCGGCAATCCTAAACATTTCCATCAATTCTTGGCTTCAATTGGAGTCTCGAAAAGCACCAAGATGAGGAGATATCAAAGAAGCAATACGAGGTCATCTTCCTCCTTTTCGAGCCCTTCTTGTCATCATTTGCGGCGTCAGCAGACTGAAGTCAAGGTTTTGGCATCATTCCAAATGCTGAATCAAGTCAGTGGTAAAAAGATCTATCTTACTGGTGATGAATTCGAAGCGGAACATTTGATGCTCGACATTACCCAGCAAGCCAAAACCCATCTTCAGGCAGTCAATTCTGAGGCAAGCGTAATTTATTCAGTAATTTGCATGAGAGTCGACTTCAAAAGTTGGTCATGAAAAATAGCGACGAGAACACAATTTTGAATTAAGGAGTTTAATTGGAGAAGTTACCTTCAACCTGGGAATTACCCCTCAACCGACCTCTCAATCTGGATATCCATCCTTTCTCCAGGCAGTTAATCCAAGTTTGCGGAACTCGATCAAAGAGGCCAAACAGACCACTGTATCCTACTCAAAATAATGTGCTGAGCACGGTTCTAAAAGACAAAAAAGTAGTTTAACTGGCCAACATTTTACAACCTGGGTTAGCTACCTTCTATAAAGACCTGTCGAAGTGGTTCACCCCAATTTCGAGGACTTAGCTAAATGGTTAAGCAATCCCTACTAAGCCTAATATGATACCCTGAAGACGGTTCCAAGGGACTAAAACACCAACTTCAGCGCTAAATTCTCCCAAACTGCGTTACCCATCTCTCCTCCGGGTGCAACCCACCCGCCTGAGTTTTGAGAATATAACCAAATGGTTTATCAATCCGTGGTACTCTACCCAAATGATGTGCAGTACAAGGTTTGAAGTGAGCAAAACAGTGATTTGCCAAATCCCCACACCACTACCCTAGGTACGCACACCTAATTCAGGTGGATAGCCAGGCGAATTGACCACCACTGTTTAACCACTCTCTTTCAGGTAGGTATCTACTCGGAATACCCGAAAATATGAAGTTCATTTAAAGAGAGCTAAAGTGCCCTTTTGGCTTTTGTAAAATGATTTTAAAAATTTGTCAATTAATTTACCTGTTGAAAATTAACCTAGTGTCCCTAGTGACCACAGCTCTATATAGCGGTACAAAAAAGTTCGACATAATCCATTTTTAGATACTGTCCCTGTTATGGCACCCTAATGGCAAACTACTCGCGATTGGCAAAAATATTGGCTCTACTCGGATCACCCTTCAATCCCTGAATCAACAGCAAGAGGAATATGGAAGCGCAGCAATAGTGGTGACAGATGAACGGGTCAGGCCCACCTACCTCGCAGTCCAAGTGATCCAGGATGTTGAGCTAAAGCTACAAGAGAAGTTGCCCCACTTTCAACCTCTAGCCTCAGTCTTTGAAATCACCCAAGTGGTTCATTCCCACCTGTTACAACAATATCAAAGGGCCGGTTTGGACATACAAATCACCTATTCGGATGGGCAAACGGAGTCTCTCAACCACATAGACTACCAAGACTATATTCTCAAGCTCTACTCCACAGCCGACCATTCCTTGAAAATTAAAAAAACTGATCCTTTTCAACCAGCAGAATTCATCGCTGTGCACAGTTTACAGGTACTCTCTATGTTTGAACCCATGGAAAACAGTTTTTAGACATAAAACTTATGAAAATTGTGGTACGTCAACGTTTTGCCCATTTTTGTAATTTTGCGCCAATTCAAAAATGTTTGCTTCGGCCGCTTCACGGACGAAAGACAGCACAACACCCCTGTTTGCAAAGCATGATTTCTAGGGTAATTTTTGAGGGGGAATCCGAATTCACAATTAAATTTAGCATCTTTCTTTAAAAAGTAAAAATAAGATTTCAAAAGTTCAATTTAACTCAAGACTCAAATTTAAAAAAGAGGCGAAACACCCCTGAACCAAAAGTTTCGACAGCATACCAAATGTACCCACCTCTAAGTGCACTCCCTAAGTGATAAATAAAACCGCTGCTTGTTCTCAGGCTTCTGAAGATGCTATGTTAACTGCAGAACTACACATCCCCAAAGTTTGCTGGTTGGACTCCTCAGAGATGCACAAAAGTCAGCGGTTTTTTTCCAAAGTAAATGGTGGACTATTTGCATCTGGCTCAACCAATGTTTGGGTCAAAATTGAAAAAGCAGAGAACCAGCTAAAGAATGCATTGCAAAGCCGACAAGAAGAATTAGACGATTTGCCCTCATCGCACCCCCTCAAAATGCCCTCGATGTTGGCCATCTGCCTGATTGTGTTGTTGCTGCTCACCCTGCTTTGCTTGATCGGTCATGGCTATTCTGGACTGCACTTCAGGCTTCACAATGGCTATGAAAAGCTGGTGGCACCATTGCTGGCTAAATTAGGATCCAACCAGTCCATTTCTTCTGCATCCGCCGCCATGAACAGCGGTCATGACTGTGTCTCAGGAGTAAGTTATGCCGGTAGTTTGTCGCAGGGTAATGGAACTGCCAGAAGCAAGGTCTCTAAGACAGCGGAGAAGGAGGTGAATAAGGAATGGATCTGGCTGCCTAGAAGACAGGTGGTTGAGTACAATGCCAGCATAGGTAAGTTAGACAAAAGAAGTTTTTGTATAGGGTATGGCACCTATGGGACCCCTCCAATTTAAAGTTTTAATAATTGCTAAATAAAAACCTAGGAAGCCGATACTCCCAGCGCTCCACCTTGGGTCTGTCCTCAGACCGACCATATAGCCACGACTCATCCAGCTCTTCCAACAATTCTGGTACCTCCAATCCCTTGCATAAGTGTGATGAGGAATACCCCCAAGGATACAAAAAGCACAGGAAAAGAGGGTCGGAACCACCTCCATGCTCTCAAGCAATCAGCTACCACGGCTCAGAGATCAGTGTATTCCTGGCTCCCTACCAACAAAAAGAGGCCAAAGTGGCTGTGAATGCAGACAAAATGAGTGACAGTTGGAGGAGAAGGTGTAGCACCGGCGAGAGAAGACACCTTTACTCCAAAAACATGAATGGGACTATAGGCGCAGTTTCTTCATCTGCATGTTTCCCCATGGGAGATGTTGTTTGTGAGAGCGAGTGTAAGTACTATTCCTCTGAACTAGAGCTAAGAAACACGTTGAGAAAGCAGTCCAAAAATAGGACTGTCAGACAGAATTCTCACAGCAGCTCTAACAATAGCAATGCAACCTTGAGGAAGGACAGCTTGTTGATGAGACACACCTGTGATAGACAATTCGCTGACAATAGTAAGTAAAACTTACAGAAATTGAACTGAGACATGTCAATTAGAGTAAAACGAGGTACCTATGTAGTCGCCCCATAGCGAGATACTTTGAAAAGTGACGCTAAATCACATCCCAAACTAAATTCTTTTCTATTAAACACAATAAAAGAAATAATTCTATAAGTACATTATACAACCTAGTTCAAAAACGACTAAGATCATCTTTTTTCAAGGTTTTAGCGCCCAATACACGCTTAGGTGGTGGTCCACACTTTGCGGTGACAAACAATTTTTGACCAAAAATGACCAAAAACATCATACCTACCCTATGGTCCAAAAGTCCACTTTCTCGAAAATGGCTTAAGCAGCCACCAAGCCTGGCTCACCAAGTTAAGCATCTTATTTATTTAAGACAGAATTTGAAGATAGTTTGACAATTGGGGCTTACCGCATAAAGAAACTCTGGTATACATACGCTTTTTTATGCATCCAGAGTCACCTCCGAGTAATTTATGTCTCAGGTATGTTTGTGTGCGCATCTCAACCCAAAGCCTCCAAGCCCTCTGCGTCCCCGCAAGGGGGCTTCAAGAGTAGCAGATGCGCACACAGACTTACCTACGAAATTAATCCGAGAAAGATTCTGGACCAAAACTGCATATGTTATATTGCATATAACTACAAATTTTGTTGTCCAGCTCCAGTCGAAAAAGCATGGTAAATACCTTTAAACCAAGCACTGACCTTGGTTCCCCAAGGCAAAGGTCAAATATTGGGCAAAATTTTTTTGGCGCCGAAAAGCGTTGAGCGCCACCTGAAAACATGTTTTAAGCATATATTGTCCGCTAAAACGTCGAAAAAGATGATTTAGGCTTGTAAACTTACGGCTTGGAGACTTGGGATTGTGATGCGCACACAAAGGGGAAGAGAAACTAGATAAGTGCCTAAAACAAATTAATTTTAACAATTTTGGGAGCAATAAAAATTGCCTAAATTTGGTACGAAATGGATAAGTAAACTCAAGGCCAAAAAGTAGGGCTGACCGATGGAAAGGTTTCTGGAAATATTTCGGGAATATTTTTAAATCTTCCCATCAAATGAAAAATTCGGGAACATTTACAAAAGAAAATTTCAAAAATTTTGCCTATGATATTTCATTTTTCCTAACATTTTCATTGTCTAGTATCTTATGTTCTGTGTCTTACGTTGTACTTTTATTTTTTCAGAAAAAAGTTACTGGCGCTGGCAATTTTTTGATGTAAACGAATAGATCAAGCGTGGCAAGAGCGTCTTTATAGCTACCTGCGAGCTTTGTTCACTCTATCAAAGCACTTCTCTCTCCTCTGGTGGAAGCTATCACATCAATTGAGGGCTCAATGAGAGGCGGGCGTACAAGTCAATCAGGAGAGCGTTTCACAAAACAGAAAAAGCGATCGGGAGCTTTGAGGAGTACTTGCAGCCTGAGTTTTCGCAAGTAATATTCATTCGTTTGTATCATTTCCGTTTCAGACTTTCAACAAGCGTATTTGGGCGCACGGACGTAACTTATTTGATAGACATCTGATGGATCTGAATGGGAGCAGGATGAAAGTAAAGAAAACGCCAATGAGGAATCAGAAACTTGTGATGATGTACTCTTCGGTGACTACATTTTTTCTGAGTATAACTAGTCTATTTGTAAAATATTACGAATAAAGGGTGAATTTCATGAGTGTGGAGTCTTAAGTGGCGTTTGTAGCACTGTTCATTGCGGTTAGAAATGTTTTCTAAATATTCCCAAATCTTCCGGCGAGATTCAAACATTACCGGAAATATTTCCACGATTAAATATTTTCAGGATTTCGACAATTCTGTTAAAAAGGTACTCATCCTGAAGAAGATGTCCACCTTCTACTAACTAAAACTTCCAATACCGACAAATAAACCGATCCTATAGGGTCAACGAACTTGAGACAAGATAAATAGAAACATTTTTTCGTAGCATCATTCACCCTAGCAGTAGTTTTTCCCTGACTTCTTTCTTTGCTTCCTTTTCTTTTTTTGCTTTTACAACTGCTGTCCTTGTTTCCGGAATCCTCAGTCTCTTAAATTTATGCATCACTAGGTCGTTTCGTACCAAGGCATGTGCACGGCCCGGTCCTTATTTTCGCGGGCCGGCTCAGCCTGGGCCACAAATTTAAAACTCCCAGCAGGCCGAGCCGGAAAAGTCCGCCATATATGAACTTCCTACATTCCGTCTTTGGTCCACTTTTTTTGCCTTAGTAGCCTCTATCATTTTTATCAAAAATCGAAAAGCTCTTGAAAAAACAACAGAGGGGACCAAGGCAAAAAATGGACCACATTTGACATCAAGGCTATTTTTTATGAAGAAACACCCATGTGAGTTTGTTATCCGGTATACTGAAGCCGAGCCAAGCCGGGCCAGCCCAAAAAAATTTCAGGGCGGGTCAGGCTCGCGAAATTTGGGCCCGTGCGCATGCTTGTTTGTACCACAGAACCACGTATTGTTTGCAACGTTTAGCTTGCTTAAGCCTCAAAAGATTATTCTGGAATATACAACAAAAAGATCGCCAAATCACCAAATTTTCAATCCAATCTATGTTTAACCCATTTTTGCCCGAATTAATTTTCAAAAAAATTTGATTTTTTTATTTTTTT
>JAKMXJ010021071.1:0-12236 GCA_029339935.1 Anguina tritici
ACACCCTTATGGGCCAATGACACACAAAAAAATTAAAAAATTTCGAAAAAAACAACAGGGTGACCAAGGCAAAAAATGGGACCGATTCTTAACCAGGGTCATAATTCCTATATACCCTAACAATTAAAACGATTAAAACTGTAACGATAAAAACTATTAAAACGATAAAAAATATGTTTTCAGACTCTTTTCTTCATAATAACTTGAATTTCAAAAAATAAATTAACCAAATATTAACTTTTGCTCTTGGTCCCTCAAGGTAACCCACCTCCGGAGGATACCTGAATCATCCAGGCTCCAGTTCATCCAGGCTCTAGATGCCCCAAAAAAGCTACAAAAGAGGGGTTTGAGCACAGTTTAACCCTATTTTGATCGACTTGTACGCCTTCCTTGCATTGACATTTGATCCCTCGATCGATTTGATAGATACGGCCAACGGAGTAAGTAGACAATTGAGGCACTGCTACGGTTTAAGGGCCTTAACCGCACGAATTTAAAAAAAAATTCCCCGTTAACGTCATTGGGGATAATTAGTGAAAAGATATTGAGTATTTCTGTATCTTTCACGCCAATTGAATTCGTTTATGTAGTATTGCAATGGCAGCTCACAGATTCATTGAAAGAGCTTGTGGCGTTGCTTATAGTTGCCCCACTTCCCGTCAATTGTTTGGGTGTGCACTTGGTCGTTTCTTGGATTGATGAAATTGAAGTTGTGGTTGACAACGAGGTGTTGATAAAAAGGGCCACCTTGTTGAATAGCTCCTGAGTAAGCACTCCAACAGTCTGTCGAAATTGTTGAACCAGGACGAGCAGTCTCTCTGATAAGGTTTGCCAGTGTCTGAGCATCGCGGTTCATAACAATGCAGATGTACGACCTGTTCGTACCTCTTTCGGCAGCACCCCAAAGCCACGAATTCAGAGTTTTTGAATTTTTATGTGCGTGCAAAAACGTACAAATAAAATTTAGGATTTTCATTTGTGTACCAAAATGATAAAGATAAAAATTAGTTGCACTAATTTTTAAAAATAAAAACACAAAATCTTTCGCTTACATTTTTTATGAAAACATAACCCAAACACAAAAGATTTGAGCGATTACATGTGTAGAAGTGATTAAATGCAGAACATCACTGCTCTGGATGCATAAAAAGAGTATGCATACCAGAATGTCTAAAGGGTGCACCAAAAAAACTACATCATTTTTTTAAAAGTTTGTCAAGGTATCTCCTTGCCAAACTAATTAAAATTATGAGTCGATCGACCCGATTCCATTCAAAGACCAGCAGGCATTCAAAGATGGTCGTCTGAAATGAAAAAGGATAAAATAAAAAGGATTTAAATAAGTTTGGAAAGGAGCTACCCTAAAAAATTTTTCAAAAAAATGGTGCGGTATTTTGCGCCACCTTGTATGTGCGGTGGTTGCCGGTGATCAAAATTTTCTTTAAATGCGATCTTTTTAGCCTTTTTGATATTCTCCATCGGTGGTTTGCCTTGGGGGATGTTGAGTCCTTGTGTAGAGAGGAAGAGAGCAGTAGACAGGAGAGCAAGAGAGAGAGCAGAGAGACACGACTAGCTTATTTTTTTATTCCACACAAGACTGAACATAACAGACAAGAGTCCCGCTATATATACTAGCACAAACAACGAAAGGGAATTGCTGTAGGACAACAGACGATTCAAATGACACTACCCAACACGGGACAAGGGCAATAAACAATTTTTGGTAAAAAATTCGAAAAAATCGGCTTTTTATGTAGGGATATGTCTCAACAGAATCATCATCATGGGGCTTCACAATTACTGGAGCTGCTACAGATCAAAATCTAGATGAATACTTTTAAAACTGGTTTTTGCCCGAAGATCCATTTTTTGACTATTATCGATCTCTCGTGTATGTTTTTGCCAAATAAATGGGATGGGTGAGTGAGATCTAGTGCTAAAAAGTATCTACGAATCGATTGGAATCATTTCTAGGGCTGGTTTATTACCAGCAACTGCCTTAATTTTGTGATTTAAACCAAAAAGCCATCAAAATTCAATAAAGCAGTCAGAATATTCTGGTTTACCATTGCCTCTATCTATTTCATTCAATCAATGGAGAACCTGATGGAAATATTTTTATATCAAAGTTACTTCAGAAAAGTGGGTAACTTAAGGCTGGGAAGGAAAACCAGGAAAGCCAGGTTTAAAACTCTCTATCTAGGTTATGTAATTCAGCTCCACTGGTTTTAAAGTCCTAAGCTGATGGTCTTATTGGATAGCCAAGAGCCTGAGGATCATTTTGATACCAAACTGGAAAAAATCGAATATCACAGTAGAGAGACAAAATGATTATAGACGGTCATGTGTATAGGTGTGTATAGATGACCATCATAAATGGTGTGGACTATATAAATGGTATGTTTAATTATACAAAATAATTGCACTTACTCTACAGCCACATCCCTCAAATTGCCTTCCAGCTCCAGAGTCAATCTTTTCCTCATCTCTATTTGCTCTAACACTTCGTCTTGAAACAGACGCATTTTGAGGGCCGCTCTCTCCAGCTTCTCACAGCAGATCTTGTGGGCTAGTTCAGTGCTTACAAAATTGCCTCTGAATGGGGATGAATTTGCGTGCAAAAAATAAACAGACCAAACAGATGTCTACAATTTTTCAGTGGAAGTGGAGGTATTGAAGCACTCGATGCACATCAGTTTCTTGGAGTCCAAACAAAACAGCAGAAAGGGTTCATTGTGGATCAGGCAAGTAACACCCCCTCGCAATCGACCACGTTTCCAGCTCTCTTCTAACAGGGAAATTTGATGTGTGGAGAATATCTTCGCCTGTGATATGGACATACAGTCGGCCCTCTATATAAAAATCCTCAAGGGACTGGCAAAATGGGTCGTTATATAGAGGGAAAACTATAGTTAAATACAGGCAGGGTAACATTAATGGCTCAAACACATGCTTAAACTCTGACTGCGGCTGAAGGGTGAGCGCAATACAAAAGTGAAAATTTCATTTTGCTATTCTTCTCAGACTTTTTGATGGAAAATGCTAATTCACATGTAGACGACTTTTCTCTACTTTTCAATTTTGGTTGGGGATGGTTGGGCAGATTGAGCAAAAGACAACAAAAAAGCTGCTTTTCACACTTAAGCTAAAAGTCGAAAAAGTTGAAGTTAAAGTCGAATTATGTGTTTGAGACATGAAGGGAAAACAGCCCTTTTGGGCTTGCAATTTCGCTCAAACAATGTGGAAATCTGATAGAATTCATGATTTTTTTGCCTGTAAATTTCCCATTATCTTAGAAGGATGGAGGGATCTTCTATTTGTTTCCTACCTGATGAGTAGCGCCCCTGCAGTCACTGCACAGTGGTTGTTGACAAGTCTCGCAAAAATACATAGGTTGAAGGATCTGCAAAGCAAATACCACTCGCTTTTCAGAAAAAAAACCATGACGGAGTAGCAACCTTGTCACAATTGGCACACAGTTCAGTGACTTCTTTGGAGCTCTCGATGACATAGCTCAGGATTTTGTCTTCGCTCAAAAGCTCGCCTTCAACAACTCGATGACAGATGGGGCACTTATTGAGTGTGACACATTCACGACAGAAGTAGTGTTGACAGACAAGTCTTACTGGTCTCTTCATTTCCTAAGCGTTTTCTTCTTTGTCCGGAACGGTATATAATTAAGGTTGCTTTTTCTGGTGAACATCGTGGAAGCCCAGTCACAAAGATGCAGCCAGTCTTTTAAGTGCTTAGAAGTCTTTTCTTAGAATTTTGTCGTATAAATCAAAATTGACAAAAGAGTATTTTTGTCTACCTCTTCTAGGATGTTGCCAAGTCAAGCGGTTTCTTGACTACCAATTTATATATGACTTAGGTTGCCGTAGAAGTTTCCACCCGTCAGGTGTGGAGGAGAGAATGATTTTTAGAGCTTTTGCGGATTCACCGTTCCCACCCCAAAACCCTTCCCCCTTTAACGAACAATTACTACTTAGTATTTAAATTTTGCTTTTTCGCGTGGTTATCGGATTACCGAGAGTATTG
The DNA here is from genome assembly GCA_029339935.1 of Anguina tritici. Lineage (NCBI taxonomy): Eukaryota > Metazoa > Nematoda > Chromadorea > Rhabditida > Anguinidae > Anguina > Anguina tritici. The sequence continues at coordinate 4,039 of JAKMXJ010021071.1, forward strand.
GTTTATCAAGGTCCAACTGTACTGTAATGGCTCATTCAGGAACCCGGAGTTGAAGTTGGAGTAATTTGCATCGTGAACACCCCTTAATCCAACTCCGACTCCAGCTCTGACTCCGGGTTCCTGAAGGAGCCATAAAACCAAGTTTTTAACCAAAGACTAACTAACTATATCACAGGTTTTAGTCAAAACAAAGATTTACTGATTGACATAATTGGCATTCCAAGGGGCTTCTTTCTTCTGGCAGTTCACTTCCCTTCGCACCGTTTACAATGCTATTCATGGCATGGTTCTGACTCTTCAAACAAAAACTACCGAGGAGAGGTTTCAAAAATGCCTGAAACATAAAATATTTGAAAATTTAACGTTTGAATGGAAAAATAAATGTCTAGCAACTGGTTGCGTGAATTTTCCACCTTCAGTTAAATAACACACTCAATAGTAACAACTTCACCGTTAACAACAATAATTAAGGATTACAAAGAAAGTTTTGCAGAGAGAATAAATTGTTAGAGGCTTGATTTTATGTAGAAACATATGCAAACATATGCGAAGGTTAGAATTCCTTATATTTTGGTTGTGAAACTTGAAAAGTTTTCAGTCAGGGTAAATGTTTCTTTATGAAATTTACTGCAAGTAAGAAATAAACAAAACAAGGAGAAAGACAGACCTGTTTCTAAAACGTGGTGCAAAACTGCTGAAGTTTTTTTGAGGGTTGGGTGTTCTTGGCGATATTTTTTCAGGTGTTCTACTCCAACCTTTTGACGCACAGCTTACCCCTCAAAATGTAAGACCATATTTGTGTCTACATTTTAGGTGGTGGCTTGCGCATCAAAAGTCACAAATAAGCACAAGGCTGGGAAAGACGATGACAAAAAAACTCAACTTTCAAAGAAAAACTTCGTTAATTTTGCACCACCCAGCCCATGATAACCATATAGTTGATAAAAAAACAAAAGAGGCATTGTCATTGTATTATTCAAAAATAAAGTTTGTCTGACATATGAAAAAGGCTAGTAATTGGTATTCTGGTGCTCAACAGTAACAATAGCTGCTTTTTATCAATCATTAGAGGAAAAATTTAGACGGAAATCTCACAAATTTCTGACTTCTAAAAAAATAAATCGATGTCCAAGAGAATTTTGATCTCTAATCTGAGAATTTAAAGGGGAACGGGCAAAAGACGTTTAAGAGGTTTTCTCGAATGAAATTAAGCATTTTTGCAAAGTAAAAAGAGTCAGTCAAAGGCCCATACACGTTGCCAGCAATGGAAATCACCCAAAATTTTAAAGCACGTAAGGCCGGAGCGCGTGAGGCCGGCAGAAGAACACCTCGCTTCTTCTGTCGCTTTTTTCTTTCGCCCTTCTCCAAAAACTTTGAATCAATAGGTAAGAAAAAAAGAAGTACAACCACTTCGAAGTAAAATCACTTCGAAATGGCCACTCTGAAATGACAACAATTTTCGCCACTTTCCATTTCTGTTGTAACATTCCCTCTTTTCCAACATTTAAACCGGTTCAACATAAACAACGAAACTTGATTCGATATTTGATATCGGAGATTCTCGAATATTCCATTCGATCAAATATTCGATGTTACAGAATTTCTATCCTATCTATTGCAAATAGGGGGCAAGTGTGATATCTTTGAGAACGAAGCGAGGAACACCCACTCGTACTTGCACCCATTTAATTTATATTCGAATTCAGAATATTCCAACAAATATATTCGATATGGTTCTACGTTGGGATCGATATTCGAGAATATTCGATTCGATCAATTCGATACTATTTAAATATTCAATAAACTATTCGATAATATTACAATTTTTCTATTGCTCAGACTTCGGCATGCGGCACGGAGAAATGTGATGCGTCCGGGTTCTAGTTTTTTGCGCTTCCTCCCATTTATGTTCGTGATTCGTAGCAGTCTGAGTCGGATTTATTGGAGCACTTTGTGATAGCTCAAATTTCTTCCTTTATCCTCATCGTGTGCAGAAATTCCACGTTTTCGCCCTTTATTGTCTAATATATGGTAACACCTGAAAAATAATTCGTAAAACAAATTAAAGCGAGATCAGGCGAGTGAAAAATGGTGACACGATAAAATGATTAAAAATGTGGTAAAATGAACTAATGTGAACAATAAACTTAAATAACAATATTTCCTTATGACGCTAATATTAACTTAAACTGGAAAAACTCCAAGTGGTCTATCCCCAGATAAAAGTTGTAGACGAAAATATGCGCATTAAAGTTGGGCCATTCCCATTGCTGACAAAGGGTGTGGTCAGTTAAGGGAAAATATTGAACCCCATCGGATTAATTTTTCTCCCAAATCTTTTAAATCAACGACAACGACTCCCCTCATAAAAGATCCCGATCTGAAAACATGAAACCTGTGTAACAGTACGAAATAAATAGTTAACAACTGATTAATTTTGCCCCCGATGAACACTCCCTAAATGTGAATTTGTTGGCGTAATGAACCCATAAGGCAAAATGTAGGGCGTACTTGCGTGAAGAAGAAGGGTATCGAAAAGTCCAAACCCCCACAAAATCATTGCTTTTAAATTTCGGATGTCTTCTCGACAATTATTTGAGTCTGCTGGAAAGAATGTTTAAATTTTCACAAATCAAACGCACTACGTCCTACATTTCGAGCTAGTGGTCACTTGGCCAGAAAAGTTACAGTTCGGAAGCGTCCTTCGACAGTCAAGAAGAAACTAAAAACGCAAAAATAGAATTACACAATTTCTCTGTCAATTTCTCGAAAACAAATTTATCACGGCCATTCCAACTGATAACACCAATAGCAACACATAGACGAATATTCACTTGTTTAATCGATCAACTTTTTGGCTTTGAAATAACGGCGCAGGTAGAGCACTTGCCAAGTAGCCAGTCCCAGAAGGCAAAGCATGGAGAAAATACTGAGGTAGAGAACACGGGCATTTGTCGACTCTGAAAATGTGAAATCTAATGAAAGAAAAAGATTATCAGCCTTTAAAAGTGGCAGAAATTCTTGAGCTAGCCTACTTAAAAAATATCCATATTTATTTTTATTTTTTCAAAATTAACCAAACCGTACCTGAGCCTAGGATCCGCAAAAAAGCCTCTCAAAGAATCCTCCAAATTTAAGAAAATAACCAAATAACCAAAGATAGCATTTTGTTAACCTAGATTAAAATTGGCAAAACATGGCTTAATTTTAGAACAAAATATTGATACAAAAAAGTGACCAGAAAAAAAGATTTTTAGAGTTGCACGTAACATTGAAAAAATTGATTTTTAATGACAAACCATTTGTGTTGCGCATCTCTTCTTCCCGCTGACGCATGTAGGCGAAATCTTGCACGATAGAGTCGGAAAGATCTTCCAGTCGCCTCAATTCCACCTCTAACGGCTTGAGCTTTTCCGCCTTAGCCAAATCCTCATAGTTTTTAGCCTGAAATTTACAACAGCTGATAGACAATTCCTTTTTAAAAACAGAAGTTTTTAACCTCCACACCATGCTTCATAACCACAGAGACTTCACGGTTGATTTTTGGCTGATCTGAAATTTACTTTAGGAAAATTAACCAGAATATTATCTCCAAAGGAAATTCTACTTTCAGGACCATGGGCTGTGATACACATTTCAAAAATGTCATACTCGTCCGCTGTGAAAGCAAATTTTCCTCTTGTTTCTGCGAAATTTTCCCTTTTGTACAGAGTATGGCCACGTGTATCGGTTACCTAAAATGTAATTCACCACACTCAAAAGCAAGATTTTAAAACGCACATGAACACTAGCACTGTGTCCCACAGCATCTGAGAATTCATACTCGCCAGTCAAAACCTAAAATAAACAATCTTGACCACGTTTAAAATTGAGATAAAAAAGCACATCCTTACAACATTGCGGTGTATTTCCTCCTTCAGGCACTTCTTTTCGTTCGATGGCACATAAAAGCGGAGAGCTGAGGCAAATAATACATTCGTTGCGACAAACAATAGCGACACCCACACCGAAAACCTTGACGCGCTCATTGGGGATAGAAAGTAAAAAAGGAAGTCTAAAAATAAAATGTATTTTAAAGGGGCATGGTACTCCGGTTCAAACAAAAAAGGCGCGTACCAGGCATCTTTTTGATTCTCGTAGCCTTTTTTGGTAGTTTTTATAAATTTTGTTTACACCGTTCTTCCTAACTTTTAAAACTCGGCAGAACAGTGCTTACAGAATTTAAAAAGAAAGATTGCGAGAATCAATTGACTTGCCTGGTACGCGCCTTTTTTTAATCATAGGTTACCATGCCCCTTTAAAAAGATTTATACCGTGAAGCGTAATGCAGTTGGAAGCAAGTAAGAAAAAATGGACAACTGGATATTATTGAAAGAGTCCAAGAGAACATTTTGCCAGTTCTTTATTAAAACACGTTAGAGTTTTTAGATTACTCTTCGAGAAAATTTTAAATTCAAATTATAATTTCTTACCTGCGGATTTTTTGATTAGAAAGGAGGGACGTACACTTCATATTTGCATCTCATAAATCTGAAACTCGATTACACCTGTAAAGTTTAAAACTTATGGGATGCGGATATAAAGTCTACCCGTTTCCGACCTTTAAATTATTTTTACAAAGAAATTTTATTATTATTGTGAAGGCGGGCTCTGTCGAATTACTTTGCAGCAGAAAGGGTGTTTTTGCCGTAAATTACCTATACTTCAGAATCAGGAAAGCGATTATCCCGCGGGAGAAAATTTTACGGATTTTCATAACTCAAGTGCTATCCTTCATATCCTAGACATCTTTTTTCTTAACAACTTGCTTCATTGAAAGCTATCAAATAAGTTCTCATTGTTTTTTAAAAAGATGCCGAGGCTACGATGGATAGCACTTTAATTAAGAAGAAGCGCGGAATTCTCCGGGTGACCGAGGCAAAAAATCAAAAAAAAATTTTTGAATTGGCGCAAAATCAATTCACCCGTTCCCTCAACAGAACGATAGCAAAAGGAGCTGCTGAATGCATCTTTTTAATCAAGAATCTTGCTCCGATTAATCTCTAAGGTAAGATTATGCGGGCATTTCACCGTTTAAGCCACTGCGGGTGCGCGGGGGATTGGGTTGAGATGTGTACACAAGCATACCTGAGAGATCAATCACTTGAGGACACTCCAGACGCATAAAAACAATATGCATACCAGAGTTTTGTAGGTCGGTAGGTCCCTGTTGTGTAAAATACGTTCAAAATCTCCTTCTTTTATTGCCAATTAGCTTTTTTGAGGCCCCTTTCTTTTCCCTTCCCCTACCAATAAGTCCCAACCCGTCTCAAACCCCCTTATATCGCAGTTAGCGCTTAGGTTTTGTTGGGGATTTCAAAATTGATTTTGAAAAAAGTGTAACGAGATGGCGTAGCGAGTTGGCTTTTGTAACGAGTTAATATTTTACCGCTTTTCCTCTATTTTCGGAAATTGCCAAAAATTTTTACCGATTCAAACTCTCTGCCACCAAGCCAACACTACACGTCAACTGGGTTGGCCTATCCCCATCAAGATACTAAAGCCTTAAAACTTTCTTGAAGATTAGTCGAAGAGCGGACAAAAATTGTATAATACGCATTTGTAATTCTCGTGAAAAAACTGAAATCGGTCAAAATCCCCAACTTTATTAGAAATTGGCGAAAGTATGACATAGTTTCCCAATTTCCAATTTTTTCGGCCAATTTTAAAGTTGGAAATTGTCCAAAAGTGGCCAATTAAGTGTGACACACTTGCTCTAAGGTTTGAGAAGGCCCTTCACCAAGCTTATTCTATAAGTAGATTTTATGATGACAAACTCTCAAAGTCGATTTTGGTGAAGTCGAAGATTTAGAACTCTAAGCAAACAAATGACATTTTACTCGTAAAATTAAGGCTTTTGCATTTTCCACCAAATTTTTGCATAAAACACCCTAAAATTGCATTTTTTGCATACGTGTTTGGTACAAAAATATAGAAAATTTACCCTTCTATCAAGTCTCCGGTATTGTTTTGGGAGTATAACAAGGAAGTTGGTTGTAAGAATTTCTCTTAAGTTGAGCAATTCCAAAAAAATTTCAATATTTGTGAAAACAAATTATTATCATGAAATTGTTGATACTCTACAGGCGGATGATAGCTTATTGGAAAGCCCTAGACAAGGCGAACCTAGCCGGTGTAAAATCAACCAGTGGCAGGTTGAAAAACTCTGAGCAAGCTGACAAAGAATGAATATATGTAAAATCGAGTTAATTTTGAAATCTTTCACTTGGCGCTAATTTTCCCTAATATACAGTAGTTCAAATTTCAATGGGCCGTGAGTAAATTATAATGTATCCACGCACTAACATAATCTCCCCTCAACTTTTGGGGCTATGTACCTCGCAGCAAGAATTTTTTTGCCGACCTGCTAAATACATTTTCTTGACTAGCTTGGGTCCTACTGATTATACTATTTCGATTTTGGTTGGGCAACCAAAAATCTCAAGATCAATTCTAAATTTACCAGATTTGTGGAGAGTCGAACAATATAAGCCCGCAGGTTTATTGTATAGGAAATATGAAGCATTTAGGTTAGCGCAAGCTATTCTCAGTAGATATTCTAAGATGCTCCTAACCAACTTGACTTTTTGTAATCTTTTCTCATTAAGAAATTTAGGAGCAGAAAAATATTGTTCATAGTCGTGCTGCATGATCCGCCTTTCAGATCCACGTGTAAAGAGGTTGACTGCTTTGCTGCTAGGAGTTTCTGCCGGCGCTTACATGGTTAGTTGGTTATCACGGAAAATCACAATACCTTATTTACTGCTGAAAGATAGTAGGGTGTATTTTTCATTAGAATAAATACGATAAATGCATTTTATAATTTAGATTGATTGTCAATATCGTCCATTGGAATCGTTGGAAAAGAAGCTGGAAATGGGAAAGATAAAACTAGCGCAGAAGTATGAGAGGATGCGTGAAGAACGAAGGATTCGACAGATGGAATGGCAAGAAGGAATCTTTGATCCGCAGAGCAAAGAGAAACCTCCTTCTACAAATAGCGTGTAAATTCTTCATCATGTCATCTAGGGTAGTCAATTGTAAATTTAAGTTGAGTTCAATAAAGTTACGGTTTCTGAAAATTAAGGTGAAGCGATACGTCCTGGTGGACACTTCCTGGTACTTTTTCAAACTGACATTCCCCAGTATTTTAAATTAAAAAAACCTTTTTGAGTTCTTTTCTTGTACTCTTTCTGCCATCTTCGAATCTGCCTCTGTCCTAATTTTCTCCCCATCGACGTATGTGTGCGGTTGTGGCATTCTTCTCTCGTGGTAGATTTCAACCACTTCAAACTAGTGATTAAGCCAGTAAACGTTATACGGTATTTTGCGTTTTTTGAATCCTAAAGTTAAAAACCGATTAAAACTTATGGTCAGGGAAGTGCTTGACGATCTTTTAAGTAATCTAACATGGCTTCAGTTGATATTTTTTTAGGTAATAAAACCAAAAAAATTGCTTAGATGCAACTATCTGCGCAACAGAGACGCGTCACAAAAATTTTGATCTAATCTTCTCATATTAAAACCTCGAAAGCTTGCTCGGGAGCCTGCCCAAACTTCTCCATAAGCCCCAGCCCCGAAAAGCTTCAGCAGGTAAAACTCTGCGCCGAAGTATTTTTCTATCACTACTTTAAAACACTTTTTGCCTTTATGGAGTTTTCCCTGGTAAAAGTTTTTTTTTAATCTTTGTCCCACTTAGACTTATCTGAATCAGTGATTTCCCCATCGAGAATTTACCTAGGTACGTTCAAAACGTCAAGTATGACGGAAACGAGAAAACTCTGTATGGGAAAAAGTTGTCTAAAGTATAGTTCGCGGGGGTACGTGTCTTTTTCCCAAAAAATTTTTCCCCCAAAAATGTTACTCTGGATGCTTATACCCTGGGTACACCTCTACTCGATACAGCAACTCGATTAAACGGATAAGGGATGATAAGTGGGATGTGACAATGACCGTTTTTGTAAGTTCAGAAATCACAGTAGTCTAACTTTCGATCATATCTCGTTTGAGTGTAATAGTACAGCTAGGTGTTGCTCGCTTCGCTCGAAAAGATAGCACGATGCCCCTGTTTGCAATGGACAGGATAGACACATTTATTAAATAATGATGTTGTAAACTTCTTTTGTTCTCTGTTTACGGATTACACGATAAAAGTACGA
>JAKMXJ010021110.1:0-15868 GCA_029339935.1 Anguina tritici
GCGGAATTCAGATAAATTTATCTGAATTTGGAGTTTAGATAAATTTATCTAAATTTCAAACTTATCTAAATTTGAATTTTAGATAAATTCATCTAAATTCCGCACCTTATTGATACCTTTCTTTTCGCCTGATACCTTTTTCTTGTAGAAAAAATTCATAGCTTTCGTTACGTTGGTCATTTGCCCATGTGTCTTAGGGATGATAATTAGGGATTTTTGTGAAACACTTAAGTCTTAATAGATCCACAGTAGCGGACAAAAAACTTGCATCATGCAGTTTTTTGGCACACTTTTGCGCGTATCTGTTAACAGACTATTTTTTGATGCAAATGTCAAAAGCAAAAATTTTTTACAGACTGTTGGCTACATTTTGGCTACAAATGTGTCGCATTGTGTTTCCACATACAAGCGTTACCAACGCACTTTTTGCAGCGACATTCAGACGGGCAAAAAACTTGCATCAAATAAATGTTTATGCAATAATGTTGAAACTTTGTATAGTAATGGATAGACGATGATTTATGATTGTTAATACAGTGTTTTCAATTATAATGTCGTTCAAAAAAATAGTGCCGGATGTGAAAGATGCCATCGTTTGCGTAAAGAAAAGTGGCCAAACCGATCGAGCTGTTGCCTCTGTCTTCTCGGTTAACCAGTCAACAGTTTCGCGGGTCTACAAGCGCTACAAAGTTCCAAACTCTACTGCTCGTCTTTCTAGAAGTGGTCGGCCGCGAAATTCAAGCGAGAAGAATGACAGAGTCCTGGTTCGAATTGTCAAGAAGGATCCTCTGAAGACTGCCACTGATGTCACCAAGGATGCGAACGAATGTCTAGTGGTTTCGGGCATTTTCTTGAAATTTTCGTTATTCCTTCTGTATTGATGTTTTAGGCTGTTTTTCAAGAGATGGAGTCGGTCCATTGATTCGAGTCGAAGGCAAAATCAACGCTGAAATGTACAAAGGAATTCTGGACGACTATAGTAGCGCTCGGCTACTACAGGAAGAGTCAGAGTCCGGCTGGGGTCCGGCTATAGTGTAGTTGGTGGACCGGAGTAGAGAGTCCACCAAAATCAAATACTTTATTTTAGAAGAAAAATGCTCAATAGCTGCAGCAGAATATAAAGTAGAAGTGAAGACTGAAAAGAGTGTAAAGAAGCATTTTTGAAGGGGCCCAGTGGATGGTTAGTTTGGTAGGCTGGCTATCTCTTTCAAAGCGTTGCTTTGGTTAGTCCATCCACTGCCCCGTTGATAGATTACAGGCCATACAGGCCAGAGAAACATTTAAAAAAGGGGGGAAACAACAAGAAAGACTAAGCCCAGAGAGAAAAAAGTGGGAACAATAATATTGATTTTTTCTTCACTTTTTATTGCTCGCGTCTAGACGCGACACGAGAACATGATTGAGCATACCATCACTTGCCTGGATGACGATTGGATCTCCATGCAGGACAACCATCCGAAGGATTCCTCATAGCTCCTTAAGAAGTGGTTTGCTGACAACGATGTGGAGGTGCTCAAATGGTCGTCGCAGAGTCCGGACCTAAATCTTATAGAGCACGTTTTGGAGCAACTGGACCGCCAAATTCAAACTCATACCTACTCCAAGTACGCTGATTTGTTTAAGGCCCTCTGTGCACAATGGATGAAAATTTCACGTGATGTTTTGTTAATCTGGTAGATTCAATGCCTCGTCGTTGTGCTGCTGTTATTGCGTCGAAGGGTTATGCGATGAAGTAAATGCGATGAAGTCTTTAAACGAAGTCTTGGGGACTTTTTCTTTGTAAAATAATCGCGCTTGTAGCTAATGTAACTTTTTTGTCCGCCTGAATGTCGCTGCAAAAAATGCAAAACGCTTGTATGTGAAAACACAATGTGTATTTGTCTAAAACAAATATAATATAGTACGGGTGGGTGCAATGGTATGAGTGGGTGCAATGGTATGAGTGGGTGCAATGGTATGAGTGGGTGCAATAGTATGAGTGGGTGTTGCTCGCTTCGCTCGCAAAGATAGCACATTGCCCCTGATTGAATAGAAAGCATAAAATCCAAAGATCTCCGTTAGCCCGACTTCACAAATTTATCGTTTTTCTTTGCTTCTCCATTAAATAGATCCATTAAAACTGCCAGCATTTCATAAAGACCCCTAAATACCCACGAAAACAATGGATTGTAAACTTATAAATTTCAAAAGTCTTACGAATTGACCACTACGAACTGACTTTCTTTCAAACTGACCGTTTATCTTCATGGCAATGTCATTCATTACACTTCTTCCGGGAGATTTTGACATCGGAGCTGCATTCTCATGAGAATCTTTGCCTTTAGTTCTTAGTAACCCTGGTGAACGATTCCACTGAGACCAGCGATCTAATAAAAATCAAATGAAACTCAAGTTTAAATATAATTCAAGTTCGAATTCATTTGCAAATTCATTCAGAATTCGAGGAAGGAAGGTGTTATATGCCGCAAGAGTATAGAAGATTTCAAGTGTTCAGAATTAGGTAGTATGCATGGCTCAGTGAGTTGGCCCTTTTCCCGATACAACACGAATCTTGCAAACTCAGTGAAGTCCGTTGATAGGGAAGACGATCAGCTTTGCGGAATTTTGCAATTATAATTTTTCGCCATCTATTGTATCAATTTTTAAAAATCTGTTATAGTTGAGTATATAAGTATTGAGTATCGAGTATAGTGCGACCCCCTCGAGTTAGACCGCCAGCTAGGTCCGACAATTTATTGACCCCAGTTTTTGAAGTCTTTTGCCAATTCTGATATTGATGTCTCTAAGACAAAAATATCACAGATTCCGAATCTGCAATTTTTTTCTGTGAAGTTTAACAATTTCACCCATAGAAAAACCAATATTCGATATAGTGCGATCAAATTTCGAACGTGAAGCATATTGTCGTAAAGCACTTTGTCGTGAAGCATATACCTGCCTACCCGCCGATCTCTGTTAGGCTCAAACCAAGCCCTACTTCACGAATTTAATAGATTGTTAGCCTCTTTGGATTTGAAATTTAAATAATAAAATTTTGGAAGGAGTGTAAATGGGATAAGTACCAAAAGTTGAAAAAGATAAGTCTAGCGGAAATAAGTTTGGCGGAAATGGGCTTTGAGGAAATAAGGGTGAACCGATTCACCGTGAACCTAAGCCATTCCCAGTTAATCTACTTTTAGTTCTTAGTTTCAATTTACTCAAGGAAAATAGCTACACAAATCATTTTTCAGCCGTTACTTATCATATGGGCTTTCTTGGCCACACTGTAAAGCAAGTTTCACTATTTGTTTCCTTATATTTTTTGCTTTACTCAATTTTTTAACTTTAGAACTGGTCTCCGAGTAGGTGTTGTGGCTGGAGTGGTCAAACTGTCGATAGACAACAATGTACGTTTCTCATTTTGGTTTTTAAGACACGCTTATTATCAAAATTCTCATCTTTATAATTCCAGGTGTGGTCTTCAGAGACGGATCAAGGCTGTGCTAGCTTTGAAAAGCTGAAACAAAATGTACTTCCTGGAACATTGGTTTACCCTGAGCAGGTATGCATGTATTAAAAATAAATTAATTTCGTTTTTTATTTTCAGTTGCCGTCCAAGGAAGAAGTGCAGCAGAATTTCGGCTCCAAATGGAACCAGAATGTAAACTGTGCTTTTAGCTATTTGAATGCAGTGCCCTCCAGAATCTACGACAAAGTCAGCACATTTAAGCTAGTGCCTAAAAGTCAAAGAGGTGGCTGACTTATTTCGTCTGTAATTCATATTTATCTAGGTTTAATTATTTCCAATAAGAACTTTTGTCCTTTTTACCTGTTATTGTAATGCAGTTTGGGGTTCTTTGTTTTCGTTTAATGAAATTTACACAATCCTCCGAATACAATTGGTCTAGAAGAGCGAACAAGTAAAAGAATTTAGGTAAAACAGTGTTTGGAATAGTCCTTATTCATAATGTGTTTTTGTTTTATACCACAGAAAAAACCCGTTTAATCATAAGCATAATTGATTGAGCCAACGAGCAGCGATACGGCTCTAAGGTTTTCACATTTCTAGAGCAACTTTTCATGAGTTTTATGAAAAATGCTACAATTTATATGTTTCTTTGCCCAATTTTTGGCACATGTTTTTGTTTTCTATTGATTTTTGGTGGTCCTACGGGTTTTTTTGTGGGGGGTGCGACCCCGAAAAGGACACATCGTCATAATGACAGCTTTCAAGCAAAAAAAGAACGGACAAAAAAGATTAGAAAAAAATTGAACATTGGTCGATTACAAGCTACATACTTACCGTATATGCTCTAAAATTACCCACGCTCTAATAATTAACCACGCGCCCACCCCTAATTTGATGTATCGTATCTCGATGCAGACTAAATATTTTACATTGCTGTTTATTAAGTTTTCTTAACTCCCGTGAGTTCTATCAATTCAGCTATTACGATTTGTATTGAGCAAACAAAAATTTTGAGATCGACCGAAAATTTTTCGCGTCTTATTTTTTCCATTAGAGTGAAACAATATGCGAGTTGAAAACCACATCCATCTTCGCCATATCATGCTTTACCAATTCGAGAAAGGGTGGAAAGCTGCACAGTAATTTCATGATCTCAACGGCCTTTTTGGTGTGTGAAGGATCAGTCAAAGCACTGTCGAGAATTGGTTCAATCGATTTAAGTCTGGTGATACAAGTCTAGAGAATGAGCCAGGAAAAGTTTGGCTCTCTGACTTTGATGATCAAGCTCTGTTGGCGGCTGTTGAAGAAGATGGAAGCTTGATGACCCGAATTTTAGCAGAAAGTTTGGTGTTGACCAATCAACCATTTTTAGGCGTCTTAAGAAGTCCGGAAAGGTGTGGAAAATGGCTGGATGGGTGCGACAACAAAGCCGAAAACTAAAATGGAAAAAATAAGAAACAAAAGATATTTAGCAAAAAACATCAGTAATTAGCGTGAGAAAGAGTTATTAGAAAAATCCCAGATAATTATGCATCAACCGAACAGATAATATAATATAGGTTTTTGTGAAAAAATGTTGACAATTTTGGAGATTTCGTCTGAAATTTCCTATTGGCACCATATATGAAATTGCCGCAGATGCCATAATTAAAAATATTCGTTGGGTTAAATGGCCTGAGCTGGGTTGCATGACCATAAAGTGGGTGTTTTATAGGCACATTTCTGCACTAAAATGATGGCCAATAACTTTTGGCTGGTTCAAGTGCCCTGAACTGGGTAAGATGGTCTAACCTGGCTTGGTTTGAACTGAGTAAATGGTCTGAGGTGAGTGAGAGGGCCTCAGCTGGGTAAGATGCCCTAAGCTGGGGAAGATAGCTAAAAGTGTGTGAGATGGCCTTGCTTGATTAGATGACCTGGGTTGGGTTAAATGACCTGAGTTTGGTTAAATGGCCTAAGAAAAATTATTAAAAAGCTTACAATTTTCAGTGCTGATATTAGATTAGATATTAGATTTATTGTCTGAAAATTTTCGTCGCTCAAAGCGGCCATCTAGCACCAACTCAATAGGCACAGCGCATTTAAAATTCAAACTTATTTTTTACCATTCTTTTACTTCTTCTTGTACTTTTTAAAGAACTCTAATGTTTCTCATCTCTCTGAGCCCCCTAGTTAGCTTCAAAAAAAAGAAATTATTATCTTTAAAATAATTTTATGGTCAAGTCATAGTTCAAAATAGTCACTTTATTAACTTATGGTTGGCTGTTGGTGGCCAATAGGTAAACATTTGCTAAAAATATAGTTGACACCCAGTTGACCTCCGGCTAATTTACAGTTGGCCTACAGTTAACTCATAGTTGACTCACAGTTAGCCTACAGTTAACCTGCAGTTAATTTACAACCAACCAATTTATAGCTACTATACAGTTGTCAGGTATTTAACATATGGTTAAAGTAAAGTTAACTCATGGTTGACGTATAATAAGTTTACAGTTAAACTATGTTTGAATAAAATGTGACACATTTATAGTGGCTCCGTAGTTTTCACATATTTATGTTGTGGTTTTCCATTTTATCTATGTTTCAAGTGTGAGATAACTATGAATAAATTGTAGGTTGACTGTTGTTTAGCTACATATAAGTCAATTTATTTAGATTCTCATATAACTTACAGTTAAATCGATATGAATTCACAGTTAATGTACAGTTATTTGGGTTATTGGCTCATTAGGTTAAATTGGGCAAAATGGTAGGGGCACATCCTAAAATAATAATTGTCCGCAACAATAGTTGCTTTTAATCGACTGTGGTTAACTATACCAAATAACTATTGAACCTACCAAAAGGATCCCTTTCGAAGGCCTTTTCCAGAGCAGATTCTACATGCAATGAAGACGTTTTCTGTAATGGTGGTGATGGCTAAGGTACCGACGGTGTTTTTTGAGGTGATTGAGAGTACTGTGGGAGTTCCTTTTTTACGTTTGAGGCAAGACTTTTGTGCGCCTGAAAAAGATCTCACCCCCATACATTGTCGTGGTAACACATTCTTTAGTAAGGCACTCTCGTTTATATCGAAAATATAGCTGAGATCTTGAGCTTTCTTTTCTGCCTTCATGCATATGTAAAGTTATTTGATCTGTGCTATTTACAACTCGATTTACAAAAAATAAATTCATGACGGGGCTTTTGTCGGTTACTTTATACTCATTTAATTATCAATAAATTTTTTTGCTGTGACAGTATAAGCGATACCAAAATCTTGCTGAGACATGCCTCCATTTTTTACAAATAAACCCTGAGAAATTTCGATCATTAGCCGGAAAATACTAGCTAATCATAAGCTAGTATGGACTACCTGAGTTTTTGGGGATTAAATATCGGCAGCAAAAAACCATGGTATCCTACCCAAAATGGTGCCCTGAACACGCTTTGAAAGGGCAAAAACATTTATTACGGGATATAATTCCCCAAACGGGTTGTTTGTTTGAGCGGGTTTCGAAACCCGCTCAAGAGTTCCTATCTCTTTAAACCACCTAAAATCCCCTCCCAAAAATACTAACCTTCATCGCAAAGCCATATGGCGAGTTAAATGTTATGAACAAAGTTTTTGAAATTGAATATTAGTTAAAGAGAAGTGTCTTTTTTCTAATTTTTCCACGGGACAGCGGAATTCATGTGAGGGGATTGCCGTTTGCTGGGATTGGTGTCTTTAGACTTAGGGAGTGGTTTAATTTTTCAAAAACTACCCCTATGGATATTCAAAACAAAGGTTTCAAAATTAAGATTCATGCAGTGAAGAGCTTCGTCTAAACATCCTAGTAAATATATGCATTAGCAAAGGTTAAACTTTAATTTTGGTACTACTGGACTTAGCCTAGAAAAAGATAATAAGTTTTGGTTTATGCATTATCCATAACATATTTAAATTTAACGTAATTATTTTTGTCCATCGTTATGCTACGGTTTTGCTAACAGCAGAAGGACAAGTGTTCGTCAAATCTAAAATTATAAAATCAGCTCATATTCTTTCCTATCCTTTTCTCAAGTACCAAAGCACCAGTAAATTTAACTGCAGCTACAGACAACAACAAAAGTGAAGGCAAGTCTATATGACCAGTGGCATTCAAAAACTCGCCAAGCTGAGGATAATCTTTTTAACACAAGCAACAAAGAGAAACAGCATTCTATCATTGTTCACCTCCAATCCTGTTGCTGTTGTTGGAATCACATTGTGCAATAAAAAAACTATGTGATTTAGTAGTATAAATAAGGAGAGATGTCTCTACAGATGTCTTTATTTGAAACCTTTTAATATACTCCTACTCCTTTTGTAAGACTTGCTTTGGTTGCTTGGCAGCAGTAGCTCTAGGATCAGGCCCTTCCTGACTGTAAGACTGCCCACAAAGCACCCTTTGTTTTGCTTGAATAATGGCTATAATTACACCTTTGCCAGGGCCTATCTTTGAATACAAAAAGGGGCAGCTGTTGCTTCTGGTCACGGTTTTACTAACCTTTTACTAACACAGGACTTTCATTGGTGCTAGCAGCACATTTCTAAAATTTTTCTGTTTATGATCCTCTTAAAAATTTTGTTTGTTAAAAAAATAACTGAAAACGTTTTAGGGCTTTCAAATCATATGGGTTCATTCTGTATTTTGAGAAGCAGTGTATTTCTTCTACTACCACTTTTACAGGTAAACTGGGAAATGATTTGAGGTTAATTAGTGACTTTTCTGACCATTTTTCTTACTACTGGATGGACCCCTTAAAATCTGTACAGTTAACTTTATCCCAAAATACAGTTGTCAAAAGATTTAACTGTGAAGTATATACTAATAATTTTAGACCTCGTTTTGTCAATGGATTTTCATGGATCGAATCAGCCAGTTTTATTAATTTAGGATATTTTGAATAGACTATGAGAACGTATCACAACTGGCTGATTCTATCCGTGAATTGACAAAAAGAGGTCTAAAATTATTAGTATATACTTCACAGTAAATTCTTTTGACAACTGTATTTTGGGATATAGTTAACTGTACAGATTTTAAGGGGTCCATCCGGTAGTAACGAAAATGGTCAGAAAAGTCACTAATTAACCTCAAATATTATTATTATCCGACTTTAAGCGGAACAACGCACGAATAAAGACATGAATTGGGAGGTCTTCATAATTCTTCATAAAAATCGAAACCATACCAAGAATAAACCGTACCAAATTGATACCAGAACCAAGAAAAAATCAATATTTCTAGAGAGCAACCCAATTAAAACTCAATTCAAGAAAAAATTCAAAGTCTCAATTACCAATTATTCAATAAAAATTATAATTACAATACCCTTGATCATACAGTTGAGTTTTGGACCGAGACTCGACTGAATAGTGCGACCACTTCGAATTCGATCCACGGCTGGGTCCGACAATTTTTACCCCAATCTTTGCTTCTACCTTTGCTTCTACCAGCACTTTTACAGGTACTTTTTTAAAATTGTTGGTCCATAGTCTCCTCATAGATAACTTATAGTTAGCTGACGGTTACTTTTAGTCTAATCGAATTTAGCCTAGAGTTAGCCCACAGTTGTCTCACAATTGACTTGCAGTTGACTCATAGTTGACCAGTAGTGAGCTCACAGTTTTCTTAAACTTGATCTACAGTTATTTCATACTTGTCACATAGTTGACCAATAATTTAAGTATAATTAACGAATAGTTAAATAATCTAATCTACACTTAAGTAACTCATAGTTCAACTGATTTTGATTTTTAAAATTAC
Organism: Anguina tritici; assembly: GCA_029339935.1. Lineage (NCBI taxonomy): Eukaryota > Metazoa > Nematoda > Chromadorea > Rhabditida > Anguinidae > Anguina > Anguina tritici. The sequence goes on from JAKMXJ010021110.1 coordinate 9,220, forward strand.
TTTCAGTCACTTTTTGGACAAATTAAATTGTTGATTTTAGATTGTCACTATTCACACTCTAGTGATCGACAACGAGATCGTGGGTGTCCCCCAAATCACATGCGGTGACCAGGGCATCATGTTCACTGTACAGACCAAAAACCCCTTTAGGTAGACTTAATTTCACTTAATGTTTTGTTAATAATATTTGTTTTAGGGGCAATATATATGTAAGAGGTCAATTTGGACTGCCAAGATGCAGAAAAGAGTTTTACTCCAACGACATTGCCGGAGGCTCTTTTGGAGTGGCGATGGGTGACTGTGGAATGAGCAAGATACGTCAAGTAGGACGGCCACCAAAAGTATTAAGGCACTGAATTGGATTTTAGCTGCAACCACAAGGCATGAACTATAACTTGATTATAATGACAAGCTTCCACCCCCAATTTGTCACTAAAGTGGACAGGGCATTCAATGTGCGCTGCTTTTATGCTCAAGCGGACAGGCCAGTGCTCACAGAACTAGAAGTGGGGTAGGTAATAAGAAATTCTTAGTAAGGATGGGTTATGTGGCCTTTTATTTTAAGCCTTAGATCAGTTGGCTCATAGTTAATCTATAGCCATCTCACAATTGTCTCGCAGTGGATTTACAGTCTTGAAACAATTAGTTCATACTTATTATCTAGTTAATTCATAGTCAGCACACAGTATGTTCATAGTTATCCTACAGTAACAAAAACCCAACCCACAGTTTACCAACATTTTACTTTTTACTAACTATTCATTTTCAATTTTTAATCTTCAGAGAGGTAACTCCCATGTCCATCCAACAAGAAGGCGTAATGTACCCCAACTGCCAGTATACTATGCGTGAGGAAACAGTAGATGGACCTATTGCCAGAGCAGTCCAAGTGGGGGACTTGATTGTACATAAGTGGGAATGTGACAATCGTAAGTCGAAAAACTGTTTGGGTACAGATTTAAAAATTATGTGTTTAGCCAACTTTGGAATGCTGGTCAAGAACTGTGAGGTGAATGATGGAGGTACATCAGTTCAAAAGCTGGTGGATGAGAGGGGGTAAGTAGGCGTAATGTTAGCTCATAGTTCACAAAAGTCAACTCAAAATCGGCGTATACTTAATTGATAGTTGACCTGAGTAGATCTACAGTTAACTCAGAGTTGAGCTACAGTTAACCCATAGTTCACTTGTTGTTATTCTAGTGAACTCATAGTTAGCTCACAGTAAACTCATACTTAGTTATTATTTTCATAATGAAAATAGAATAAAAATAATTCTTTTAAGATGCCCCACCCAAACACAAGTGATCCAAGGTCAACTTACTTACGCCAACACCCTGCAAATGGCATTTGTGCCAGTGTTGGCATTCAGTTTTCCCGACAGATCACTTATTAACTTTCGTTGCCAAATACAAGTGTGCAACAAGCTGGAAGGGGAGTGCATGGGTGTCTCGGTAATTTTTTACTTTAGTTGACCAAACCAAACACAAGCATAATTTAGCCTCCTAACTGTCCAGTTATTCCCCCTAATGAGTATTACCCCAACTCATTGGTCAATGGGAATGTGGATCCCACTCACGTTGTTGGAACTTTTTATCCTCCTCCCTCTCCAGGTTACCCAATTAATAACATCAATCCTGGTTTTGGCTCGACTTACAACCCTCTGCAACCCCTACAAAGACCCTATCCCACAAGGAGGATGTCTCCAGCAAATAACCAGTCAGCCACTGACTCCAGAGAGTCAACTGCCAGTTTCGTGGTGGGTTTTATTTGGAGATCAATAACTTCAATTGGTTGTCTTCAGTTGCTTCCAAAACACTCAAAAGGTGGATCCGGTGCACTAGCAGACCCTTCTTCTGCATTCAAACAGTTGAGTGTAAAGCAGGGAGAGGGCAAGGTGAGTGCAAGAGCACGAAGGGCTGAGGAGGAAACGTTAGATGTGGTGGCCTTTCCTATGCAAGTGTTGCCTCAACCTGGTCTGGATTTGGATGAAGTTGATCAAGGTTTGTTTTATCATATGGAAGAAAGCAATTTTGCGAAAATAATTTTTAAACCTTTATTTCCAATTGTGCTATTAAAGTTATCTTATGCCTGTAAGCTCATAATATGCCTATCGACAAAATCTTCATAGACTTGGAAAACCTGATTTAGAAGCTCATTTTGCAGTTAGTATTGTTTCTTTAGATGTGTACTTTTCAAATCCTAATATCCTTAAAAATGTGACATTCTTTTAGTTACCAGCATTACCTTGGCAGTCTGAGGCAAAAGCTAAATTACTAACTAAATTTTTGATTATTTATATTTTTGTATAGTTTACCATTAAATAATAGGCAAACGTAGAATATAGCTCACTGTAGGAAGAAAATATGTAAATTATTGTTAGCTAACAACAACCTTTATCTGCACTCCATAGTTAACAGCAGAAAATCGATTGATTGACTGTAGGGAATTGTTGACTTTAGCAAATACTAATCCACTCCTGAAAAAATGTGAATTCGGTGAGTCAATGTGCCGGAAAGATTAATTCGAATCCGCTTGCCAGAGTCTTGAGTGAAAGATACCAGTCACCGTTTTTCCTTTGCTTCTGATCCCATATTCATAAGTATTCACATTTAGACCAGTCCATCGCGAGTAAAGCCTATGTTAGTTGGCTTATATAGTTGATAACAAAAATAATTAAGCTACTTTTTGGTGTTTTTGACTCAAATCGTTTTGGTAAGTATAAAAGTGTATTTACATCCTTATATTTAAATATAATTAGTTACAAGGTGTATTAATAAAAAAACATAGTTACTATTTTTTAAAATTAGTACTTATGTATGAAGTAATAGTAAAAACAATTTTATTCCAACACGTGTTCAGAAAAAGAAAGCAAACGACACTTCCACTCCACCGACTTCTCTATTTACAAGAAGCCCGACTACTGCATGCACAAAGCCGGTTTTGTTGCTCTTCTAGCATTTGTGGTGGTATTGACTATATTCGCACTGGGCCTAGCAGCATATGTCTTCAAGGAGATAATTTTAAGAAGGTTGAAAACTGAAAAAATAAAAATAAAATAATCCAAAGGCGTCAACTTTTCAGGAGAAAGTGTGGGAAAGGGCTGATAACTACTCGCCGCCAAAGTTTCACCAACATGGCTGCGGCCGACCAGGTGACATGGTCACAAATAGAGCCTGTGAGAAGGGTCGAGGCCAAAAGGTTCAGTTCTAACCTTGCACGACCAGGTGCCAACACCAATCACCATGCTTGAGTTGTAGTCGACAAGTGATATATGGTTACTATTGTCACCATTATATGTCTATATCTGGACTTTTGAGTTTCTGTGATCTTTTGCTTGCTATTCTTTCAATAAACTTCTATGTGAAAATACAATAAATTTGATTTTGGATGCAAAAACTATGTTTTGATGCTTTTAATTGCATTTAACAGTAAATTTTAGTTATTGGAAATACCAGTGCAAATGTTTAAAAAATATCTTTTGCCTTGGTTGTTCACCTTACTAACAGATTTTTAGTAAGATGGGGACTTTGTAAAAGGCGAGAAGTGTGATAGAACAAGTATTGTTTCCACGATTTGGTTCTTTGAGAGAATCAGCAATATAGTAAACTACTTTTTCTGAAAGGTGAAAAAGATAGAATAGTAGAAATAACAAATGCAAGAAAACATTATGATGCGTAAGTATTTGACAAAAACACTTAGAAAAGACAATAATTCACCCGCTTATTCCAACTTCGATATGCAGAAGAAATTCTAGATGCAAGCTAGAAGATTCACACCATTGGATTATAGCTGAGAACCCTCCGCCTGGCTTATTAGACTGTATTAGTAGTCATGCGAGTAGTAAGAGAAGTTTGCAAAAGCTTTGTAAGCAACTAGAGCAAGGATGTGTGATTATTATATTAGTTCAGGGAGTCAGTAGGCGCATTGCAAGAAGCCTTGAGTATGGAATATTAGTATACCTTTTAAATATTTTATTAATATAAAACCAAAATTTTGTATTTTTAGACAGAAAAACTTTAGAAAATGCACGAATGGAATTCTCAACTCATTCAGCATCTACTTTTAAACACGTAGGCGCATCATGAATTACCCAATCTGAATTTTTTACTGCCAAAGGACTAACCAGATCATACAGACTACACTTTGCTGGCAAAATTGGAAGCATTAAAAAAGCAGAAAGTCAAAAGACAACACAGCAATATAGCTAAAGTTATTTTCTGTCTTTATGTGTTGATATCCAGTTTAAGATCTTTTTAAATGGGTGCTCTTCTGGAACCGCATTTGTTCCATCTTTGTCACTGTCATCTGATAGAGTTGAAAATGAAATTTATAAATATAACGGTGTTAGTTTGGTTACCATCCCCATCACCAGCATTAGTAGAATGTAGTTAAGCAATGCTGTGTCTTGTTATCCCAGCCTTTCCCCCCTTCTCCAGAAATATTTATCCACTGAATGTGTGTGGAAAGTCCATTTATTTCTTTTTCTAATTAAATGCGTAATTGATTTAGGGTTAGTATAGTGGAGGAGGTTCTTTTGCTCAGATGTACTTCCGCATGTTCTAGCTAGACAAATGGTCAAGTCTGTAATAGACAATGCTTCCTTATTGGCGGCTGAGCCAACAACAGATGGTAGCATGAAGGTCGCGGGTTAAAGCCAAATATATCCCTTTTAAATGCATGCGTCCTTATAATTGGTCAGTTGGATGAGTTATTTTGCAGAGAAGGTATAAAATAATAGGGATTTCTTCAGGTGTCATAATTGGTAGCGTTATTTACATGCCAACAAAAATAAGTTTTTTTACTGCATAAAATTAGACAATTGATGTGCAAGGAGAACAAAAAAGCTAAATCAAAATCTTCGGTAATCTATAGGTGACCCAAAAAACTCACTTTTTCGGCCACTCTATATATTATTTATTGATACATTATCTATAAGTCACTGTGCTGTCAACTGTAGGTTAGCGGTGCGTCAACTGTGATCTAATGGGTATCTTAATAATAGGTATATATTTTTTGGCTTAGCGAACAGCCACATCTTTTTTACAAAATCTCTTTGAAACCAGATACTTATTGAACGGTAGTAGGTCAATGATTATGAATTTCGCCATTATAAATTTCTTTTTCTCTTCAACGCCGGGAGACGGTAACGCAGTCAAGATGATAACTAATTATTAGTCATCGATTATGAGTTGTTTATTGTACAATCCACGCTTGCATAATTGACGTTTTGTATAATCTGCACAGTTATAGCACAGATAACATATAGCGCCGCCCTAATGTTTATAACCCGGTTTTTACCCCAAATTTTGTAGTTTTTTTGCCAATTATAATATTTATGTATCTATACCACAAAATAATAGGGATTCCAGGTTTATGTGCAGGTTTGACTGTCAGATTATTAGTTATAATGAGGCAAGAAAAAAGATCGACGCAGATAGCTTTTACAAGTTTCAAATCTCAAAAAATTTAGAATAGTGAAACCCACCAGGCAATTTTCCCACAAGAGTTGTTATGTCTTCAAAAAAGAAGATAAGACCAACGCGAGGCATTCGGATGCAGAAATAAAATACAGTGCTAAAACTCTCTTTGAAATAGGGCTGAGGTAGTCATTGACCACCAAAAGTTTAAGCAATTTTTTTGAAAGTTATCTGCTAGAACTCAAGATTCTTATATTTGGTGTGCTTTGTTTTAACAAATACGATCACTTTGAGACCCTTAATCCTAGACTTTTTTGAACTTCACATACAAAATAAATCTTAGTTTCTATAACCAAGCATCAGAAAAGCGGTGTAATTCGAAGTACACCTGTCGAATTCCGTGGAGGTAATATCATGGTATGGGTATGCTTCAGCTGGTATGGTTTGAGGCCGCATTACTTGGAACTGTGAGCTTCATTATGCTTCATTATTCAATATTAAGCTTCATTATTCATGCACTATGATTGGTGGTCCCCAGGGTGTCATTATCTATTAGCTTTTTCCAAAAGTTCGTGTCCTTTTATAATTTTTTTATTTCAATCAAATTGAACAGCTTAATGGTCAACGCAATCTCCTTCCATTTCAATCACTTTTTGGTAAATGGCCAAATGGATTTATTATAACATTCTTGTTCAAACAATGCTTGCACGACTCACTATTATCAGAAATGGGTTGGGTTTTAATTTTTGGTCAAATAATTCTCGGGTCTTTAAATATTCATGCAAGTAATAATCTGTCTCAGTGGACATGTTTCGGCGTTTCTCCAAATTTTCATTATTTCGCCATTCCCGGCCATTTGAAAGTAACTGCCCATTTATGACTTTTTGCTAGAGTGTTTTTTTGCAAAATCTAAATATGCCATTTTGTAGAACGTAAAAAGTTGGGTAGACTCTGCAATTTTCTTAAACTTTTGTAAAAAGCGAAAAAACTTATGAGCTTTCAAAGTTGCTAATTTCGGCTTAAATTTCGAAAGATCGCCAAATTTGTGTATTTTCCAAGATTTACATGCTATTTTCCAAGATATATATATCATTTTCACCAAAGAATTTTTAAAGTAATGAAATTTAAGAAGATTGTAAGACAACTTTACTAGTTTTTTTTACAAAAGAGACCAGGAAAATTAAAAGATAACACAAATGACTAAGGGGAAATGCTACCTCCTATATTACCAC
>JAKMXJ010021227.1:0-13847 GCA_029339935.1 Anguina tritici
TGGCATTTTATCCCACTGGCGTTTTATCCCACTGGCATTTTGTCCACTGGCATTTTGTCCTACTGGCATTTTGTCTTACCACCCTTCCAGCACTAAAAGTCGACTTTTTGGAAAAAAAGTGTTGGCAAAAAATTGAAATTTTGCCTTGGTCCCCCCAAGGTAATCCAAGCCTATGGGGTAACAAAGAAGCTTAAAAGATAGAGTAAACGACAGGAAAAACACTCTTTTTATCGTTTCTAGCGTATAAAAGTTACATAGGAATGCTTAAAACCACTTTTTGAAAAATAATTTAGTGGGGGGTGTATACTGTGATCGAGTGGGGGGTGTATACTGCGACTGAGCCACAGACTTTCGAGATCGTGTCAGGACAAAAAAGTTATGGCCGTTTGAAATGCTGGGAATTTCTTTCGCCACCCTGTAAAAAGTGGTTTATTAAAAGAGCTGAACCTGAAGCTTCTTTAGCCACATCAGTGCCTGCAATACCCATTGCAAAGCCGACATCTGCTTTCTTGAGAGCAGGGCCGTCGTTTGTGCCATCCCCTGTGACTGCTACTATTTCCCTGAACAGAACAGTGTGTAATCATTTGGATGTACCAATGCAGTGGGGCACACCTTTGGGTGGTGCTTTTGCTGTCTATTATGCCTTTGACCAGGGTGAACTTGTCAGTAGGTTGAGCCCTGGCCAGAACTCGCAATCTAGGCCATATCTCGTCCAGTTTGGTCTGATTAATTTTGCCGGTCTCATCCCTAATGCATTCATTGAATTCTCGGCCTTCGAGAACAAGGAAGTCGTCGCCCGGCTCTAGGATACGGCACTGGATGGCTATTGCTCGGGCCGTATTCACATTGTCGCCTTAAAAAAACTGGATTTACAGGCTGCTTAGAAGATTCCTGGGAAAACTGTATTGTTTCGGAGTTGTTGTATGTCAATTGTACGTAAATTTCTTATTCTGATTGTTTTTGTAAATCGGCTCGTTGTTTTTATACTTTTCTCTAAGTGGATGGATTCTTCAATAAATATTATCGATTCTGCTAAGGTGTATATCAAGGCGGAAAAGGCAAACCATGGAGCTTTGCAACAGTTTTCTACAGTTTTCTTTTCTACGTCAGCAAAAGCGAGAATGGGCAGCGTCAATATTGTAGGTGCCAGCCGAAAAATCAAGGATGCAATGGGCTCCGATTTGGTTCTAGTTAACACAGACGCCGATCACAATGGTCAATTGGTTCCTGTTGCGTGATTAGCGCGTGCTGGAGCCGAACAAGCCGGTAATGCTCATTTTTACCTCGCATCATGGACTCAATTTCTGGTGCCAGTACCGAAATTGGAGTATACACGGTACTATTTGTTTTGGGCGTCAGGTGTGCTTAGTCTTCTCATCCTCGGAGACCTTTTTCAACTGTCCGAAGCTCTTTGCACAGCCATTCACACTCAACTGATTTGAGAAGTAGTCAACACTTCACATGGCAACCGGCAGTAAGGTAAGATGTTTCAAATTGTTTCGACTTAATCATCTTATTGGCAGATTACTAGGCACGCAGAAAGTCCGACTGACTCTCTCTGCGCAAAATACTTCAGTATCTTGGACATCTGCAACATCATTTGGCCAAGTTCTACGATGTAGAAGGGTGGAGAGGAGGCGTGGAGAGCGGTTCCAAGAGGCTGATTTAGCAAATTTGATGGAGGTATAGCCACGAAATATCAGTCCTTTTCATATTTGATGTTATCTTACGCTTTTTGTTGGGGATTTTGATTAAAGACTGGATACGGTCCCTACCCTTACTTATCCACGATCTATTTATTTTTAATAGTTTTTACCAACTTTCTATCCCCTGCGCAAAAACTCAAGAACTGAAACATAAAACAGGTGTAACCTTCCAATAGCTATTTTGCCGAGGGGTATGCAGTCATCAACCACCCACCTGTCACCATCCTGACAGTAATGCCCGCCCTTCTGCACTGTTCAATGGCAGCCGGTACTTCGTCCCTCACAGGATCTTGAATGCCACAAATAGCCAGAGCCACCAGTTTGGACGCGACCTCCTCCTCGTCATTCCAGTCCACTTCCCCACCCTCTGCTCCACCAACTATGGGTATTTCGGTGTGGAGTGCCGGCCTTACAAAGCTGTAGATGTAGTCTTTGTAGGCCACACAAATGGTCCTAAGTCCATTGTGAGCCATGCCATTGTGGATGACCTCCTTCATTATATTGGAACGCTCCTCCTCAGTGAATGGCTCTGGCTGACCATCTTTCCCAATGATGAAGTCACATTTTGACAATAGGATTTCGGAAGCTCCTTTGCAGAACACTCGGTAACCTATTTTGATGTGTTCCTGGTTGAACAACTGGATGACGGTCATCATGGACTTGCGGGAAGAGTTGAATGTGAACACCTTCAAGCAGTAAAATTAAGAAAAATGTATGTGGAAGAAGTTTATGAAATATATTTTTGAAAAAAAAAACCCAGAAAAGAAATCTACGGATCGAAAAGCAAAGCGGACCTTGGTCAAGCTCTCTTCCGGGTGCTGTTTCCTGATCTGCTCATAGTTGCCACCAATGCGTTTGACAAAGCCTAGCAGACCACATTCCGTCTTGTTGCCCAGTTGCTGGACTCGCTCACCCGACTTCTGGGGCTCCACCACCATGGAGTTGTAGGCACAGTTGATGCTCAACTGAACACACACAATGGGTTAAATCCACTCTCGCTAACTCGTCATCCGCTCAAGTGGACCCCATTCCAGGTCCGAAACTTTTTAACCCAAATTTTTAATGTTTTACTGGTTCTCATTATGAGTATAGTTTAAAAAGTCGCAAGGATTCCAAACATACAATTTTTTGCGTGAAAGTCAATAGTTTTGCCGTAAAGTCCCGCGTGTTTCGCCAAGCTGTCATCCTTAAAAAATAGGTGGTGGGTTATCGAGAGGCACGGAGCTTTACGGTAAATCGAAATCCCAAAAATGTGTATATTATATAGAGCGGCTTAAACTGCTAATGTTTACAAAAACAAATTGTAGATTCGGAATCGGTGCACTATGTTGGACTAGGATCACCAAAAACAACTGTTAAAAGCATCAAATTGGGGTAAAAAGTAGGGTTATAAATGGCTATACTCTATGTGCTCTTTTAATTATCTACTCTCTAATAATTACTCCTCCTCGCCATTTTGGGGATTGTATCCATAGCTGCACGCGAAGGTGAAATTTGGAAGGCCGCCTCCGCCGGCTCTTTGTAAAGTTGGCCGCCACCGCCGGCATCTAAATATTTCCCTGTCGGCCACCGGTTGGAAGCTTTTTTAAATTTTACAAGCGCTGCCGCGGGATAATTTGGCTATTTTAGGGTGCTGGCCCGCCGGCGGTGGTGCAGCTATGATTGCATTCGGTTCAGACCAAATATTTTACATTTCGTTTCCCTAACTCCCACGAGCTCTATCTATTCTGCTATTTCGATTTATGTTGAGCAACCGAAAATCTCGAGATCTACCCAAAAATTTCCCGGTTTTTGAGAGGTTGACAAATAATTACTCCGGGTTAATAAAAAGAACATATACGGTAAATCTGGCTATAATTCTGCCATATAGCCGAAAATAAACAAGAAAGTAGTCGCAGCATTGAAAATTGGCCATTTTTGTTTAATCTTTTAGTCAAGTTTATCGCCTTTTTTCAGCGGTTGCAATGTCAAAACCAAGGAAGCCGCTTGCTTACTGTTGGTCGTACTACACCCGAAAACAAGGACAAGAAGCCAAGGGGATCTTCATCGGTTACTGCTAGTTTTTCAATGCGTATTACACTACTAATCTAATCCGAATGGAAAAACACTCGAAGGTAATTATTTTCTCATATTTCATCCTTGCCTTTCTTTCGCTTTTAGGAATGTGTAAAAGTCCGAACTGATGCAAGGAAGTAAATTGATCGTTTCTAGAAGAAATCTGGAAACACTGAGCAATCGCTGATGAAGAAGTTTAAGCAGTCAGAAGGTGCAGAAACCTCGTCTCAAGCAAGCCCCAGTTTGATTAATACCCTTTCGACTCCAATTCCAAGGATGAGCAAGAAGACGAAGCAAGAGGATGATGTTATAATTTGTAATAAATTTTTAGAGCAATTTACTGTTTTGTAAAAAAATTGGAAGTAGCCGAAAATAGCTGTCATTTTATTGTACGCTAAGTAACCGAAAATTAAATAGCCGGCTATTTCAAGAACTCCCCAATAAAAAGTTCGGACTCAGCGGGGAGGGGTGTAAAACTGGAGATGGTGACGTCTTATCGAGCGCCGAGTGTATACAAGTTTGCAAAATAATTTGGTTTCTGTAAAACCTACAGCTTCAGTTAACAAGGAAGCAGTGTTGCCGGGCAATTGGACACCGTTTGGCTGCGATTTCTCGTCTTTGTAGTATTGTCCTGCAAATTATATGCATGTTTTGCACCTGTTACTTGGACAAGGCAACAAAAATGTACCGCAAATGTAAGACTGAATCACAGTCATTCGGTTGGTGGTCAGGGTGCCGGTCTTGTCAGAGCAAATGGTTGTCGCATTGCCCATGGTTTCACAAGCATCCAAATGGCGCACTAAGTTGTTGTCTTTCATCATCTAAATTTTTACATTTCTTCCTTTAATGCCACAAACTCAACTCTGGGACTACCTTTTTAACACTATAGGTGAGCGACAAAGCTATGGCCAGAGGCAAACCCTCGGGAATGGAGATCACCAGGATGGTCACAGCAATGATGAAAAACTTCACAAAGTTGTGGCTGAAAACCAACAAATTCGGCTTTAAAGGGAGGGGAAACTTCATATGGGTATCGCCTAGGAAAATTGTGAGATTTCTGATTGGAACCCGGGCTGCACACTTTTATTTCAAACTTTTTTCCAGTTTGGTATCAAAATAATCCTCAGGGTCTTGGCTATTAAAGAAAAGACCATCAGCGCAGGGATTCACAACTAATGGAGCTGAGTTACAGACCAAATCCAAAGAATTTTTAAACCTGGTTTTTGCCCGAAAATCCACCATTTTTGACAATTATCCACCTCTCGTGTGAGTGATTGCCAAATAAGTGTGAGCAGTGAGTGAGTAATAGGGTTGGAAGGTATCTAAGAATCGATTGGAATCATTTCCAGGACTGGTTTATTACCAGAAGCTGCATTTATTAAACCAAAAAGTCATCAAAATACAGTAAAGAAGCCATATACCGTTTGCGGTCTTTTAATTACCTATTCTCTAATAATTATCCCCCCCCTCTACTTTGCGGCTTTGGTAACACTTTAGAATCCCCCCAGCTATCTCAAAACTTTTGTTGACACAAGAGCCAGCCGACCTCATATTCGTGTTTCTCGACCCCTGAATAGGCATGGAAACACTTTGGTTTCCAAAAATTCGAAGAAATTTTTTTCTGTTTACTTTAGGGGACCAAGGTTTACCTGGGGGACCATTCTCCTTTTTAAATTGGCGCCAAATCAATTCTAAAGTCATTTTAAATGTGAAACCGATAAAAATGACTTCTTTTCTAAGTATAACATTTAAAAATGTTTTAGGACCTGTATTGGACGGAAAGGGAATATGGATTTTTGAAAGGTTGAAATATAATTACCCATGGGTAGTTGTTAGAGATTATACGGTACTTTGGTTTATCATTGCTTCTAACTGACTTCTAAGGTGATAGCAATTGTTCTAGATTCAGGATTGCATCGGCAGCCAGACAGAAATATTTGTACACCAAAATTACTTCAGAAGAGTGGGTAACCTGAGCTTAGGAAGGTCGGCCTAGTATGATGGTCGATTATGGCCTAGTATGATGGTCGTTTGCATGTCTTCTTCAGCTCAATTTAAACTCCAGTAGTTGTGAAAGCCTGCGCTAATGGTCTTTTTTGGACAGCCAAGAGCCTGAGGATCATTTTGATACTAAACTGGAAAAGAGATTGAAATGAAAGTGTGCACCCAGGGGTTTCCAACCAGAAACCTCATAGTTTTCCTAGCTATGGGGGGGGTATATGTAGTCGGGGGGTATATGTAGCCCTTACGAGAGTTATAGACTAAGTAGAGCATATTTAATCAAAACAAAATATATTCCCTTATGGCTATATTTTGTGGCATCTATAAGTCGTGTCTCTCTCTACTGTGCTATCAATATCGCTCTTGGCTCTGTTCTCTTGCCTTTCCACATTGGTCCGATAGAACACAGCCAAGGAAATATTTTGAATATATTTTATAGCTTTCGTAAAATTTCTTTTTGTTTTATCATTTCTATACAAAGGGGTATATTAAGACATTCGCGCGAGACTTGTCTCCCTTTCTAAATTGAGGAGTTGAGCCAAACTTTTTCGAGTCTTTTGTAAAAAAAATATACAGATGTTCGATGTTGAAGAAGTTGCCAGAGTCGAGGTACTCCTCAATGCAGTAGCGTACCACCAACACGACCAGGGCAAGGATTGCAACTGTTGTTCCTAAAAGTATGTTAACCTGTATAAAAAGATGGAGTGTAAAGTATCCAAAGACACACCACAGTAAATGATCTGGAGGGCCAGACTCGACAGTTTGGTCTGCAGGATGGACTTCGCATGCAAAGTGTCTTCGTCGTCCACACTGCACCCACCACTGCTGGAACCACTGAACCACAATAGCATAATAAGTTCAGCTATAAAAGTGCTAACCTGCCACTAGAGCTGGAGTCAGAGCTGGTCGAGCAGGAATTCGCTGAACATTAGATTGCTTTTCAGAAATTCACTTCGAAACCATTTGTCAATTTATTGTTTTGCCTTTTAGGCTAAACTTCCTTATCGGATTTTAATTAAATTGGATTTCGACAAGTTTTTTGAGCTGGTTGTAATTTTGAGGTCGTAATCAGGCTAGAAAACATGTTCTCAGGCTTGGCAAAGAAGTTTTCGAAAAAAATATTTTTGGCCAAAATGTTCATTGTTAACTTTTTTGTACTTTTCGGTCGTGTACTTTTCTTGGCTCTCAATTTGGCTCTCGATATACGGCTGCGAAAAAGAGTCACAACAATTTGAAACAAGAAATTATCCTAATTAATAAGATGTAAGACACACATCCACATTCCGCTTCACCTTCCAGTTTCCCACCATTCAGGAGGGTCATTATGATGCCTGTTTGCGAGTTGACGCCCACTGCTGTGATCACCATTTTCGCACTACCTTCAAATTGATTTCTTATGTTTTGATTTGCAGACTCACTGCCCACCTTCCATGGCATAAGTGCCGGAGAGCAGGATGGGGTCTTCTTCCACACTCTTCTTCACATGGTCAGATTCACCAGTCAGGGATGACTCGTCAATCTTGAGATCACTGGAAGCAAGCAAGACCCCGTCAGCAGGGATCAAATCTCCGTACTTGACACGCACAACGTCACCTGCCACCAGTTCGGACACAGGTACATCAAACGCTTCTCCGTCACGAATCACAGAGAACTTGTGGCCAGTTTCGATCTTGGCTTGCAGATCTGAAGAAAAGAGGTTTTCAAACTTGAATTTAGATGGCTGAATTGCCTGTACCACAGAATATAAGCAGGGCATTTGTGGGATTGTGACTTTTTTTTACTAATTTTATCACAAATGAGAGCTCAATTTAAATAGGTTCAATCTTTTGCTGGACAATGGTCGACTCGAGACCAAACTTATGTACGGTACTTATATATCTGTTCCCCACACTATTCATAATGATTTTAAATCGTATAAAAACACAAATCTAGGGGTAATTCAATACGCAGAGCAATTATAGGTGGTTGAAATAGTATGAGTGGGTGTCAAGTGGGACTAACCGGGCTCGTCCTGCCCTAAGCCCCATGGGTGGGTGCTCACTCAAGAAGGATATAATTTGAAATCATCCGACCAGATAGAAGCGCTCCTTAGCCCCATCCATACTATTGCACCCGTCCATAGGGCTTAGGCCAACTACGGTTAGCCCCACTTAACACCCACCCATACTATTTCACCCAGCCGTAGGTACTTTACGGATTGAATTTACCCCCAGGTTTGTGTCCATTATACGGTTTAAAACCATTTTGAATAGTGTGGAGCACATGTACACAAGTATTAGGAGTAATATAAAAAATAACCGGCTTAATAAGCAGTCTAAGAAGCAAAAATATTAAAAACTAAGGTTTTTTCAGGAAATTTTCTTCAGAAACACACTTTGTATACTCAAAAGTTTCAGTGAACCCAGATCCCTTGAGATATGGTCAAGCAAATCACTGGATACTGAGATATAGCTATTTTGAGTAGGCGATACAAAAAATTTGACGTCTTACCATCTTTTGTTGATATCTCAGCAGCTAATGCTAATTTAGACTAGTTCTCAAAAAATTTCTATTCAGGGGGACATTTTGGTACAGCCGACGCTCTCTATTGCGCTGCTCTTCAGGTTTGGTTGCTTATTGAAGGAAATCCTGATAATAGGCTCTCTTCACAGCGTCCGCTTCCTCTTTATGTAGTGATGTTGTCTGAATAAATCTCTTTATTGCGTCCGGTTGGCAATAGTTCGGTGGATGCCTCTGTTATTTGCGTCCTTTCTAATTTCAATCCGCTCTTTATTGCATTCGGGTGGAGCCGGTCCCGTCAGGGATGCAATGGAGAGCGTCGACTGTACTGGAAGTGACATTCCAGAAAAAGTGACTCATAGAACACATTATCCACAAATTTAAAATCCCACCAAAAAGCATCTCGAGTTGACCACTTTGAGTCAGTTTTGTCTTAAGCTGAACTTTTACCCCTTTTGTTGGTAGAAATATAGAAAAAAACTTGTGTGTTCGAAAACAAAGATGGAGTTCTTGGTTGCGAAAAGAGTGCAGGTTATGTAGGTATGTAGCAAGAAAAACGTTTTTAAAATGAGAGTCTTTAGCGGATCACACAAGCAGCATCACATAATTGCGTTAATTAAAAACCAAAAATATACTTCTGAATTGTCGTTCCTTGGAGAAGTCGTTGATGGCGGTGACAAGCACAACGACGACCACACAAATGAGTATGGCCACTCCTTCTATCCAGGCTGAACCGTGGTCCTCGTGCTGTTCCTCCTCTAGCACCTCCTCCACAGAGGAGTTGAGAGCTAGAGCTGGCAACGGCACTAAAGAAGTAGCCAACGATGAGCCATTTGATGCTAGCAAGTCGATGGAACTGTTATTGTTGTTGCGAGGGACTGGTTTCGAGGGGGATGGCTCGTAGAAGGATAACGCCAGCGATATGAAGCCAGCCACAATCAAAATTATCAAGGTGGGATCCTGAATAGAGGTTTTTGACCGTGCAAAAGAAAACAAAAACCTTACCCTGCAAGCATCTAGAACCAGTCGCACAAATGACTTTGATTTTCCTTTGGGGATTGTGTTGGCTCCGTATTTGGCCCTTCGCTTACCAAGTTCAGCATCTGACTTGGGGAGACCTCTGAAACAGTGTGAAATTAAGATGCCATTTGAAGGTTGCATTCAAAGACCAGTTCTGTATTTTAAGTTAAAAATGTTCCCCAAAAAGTGACTCAATTTTTTAAAACTTATTCGACTCTATTCTCATATACCCCTTTATTAGTAAGCGATATTATTTGAATGCTCGTCTTTTTCACCTTGCCTTTTTTTAAAAAAGCGCCTGTGTACGAGATAGATTCGAATATGACAGAATTCGGGTTAGTGGAGACTAAGAATACAAGTAAGTCTCGACATGAAATACAGGGTGGCCTAATTTTTTCGCTCTAGTGAATTTTGGCCATAACTATTTTATTTTGCGCTGTTTTGACCAGATCTTTTTTTATTCTAAGCATGAGACTCTAGGAAAATCAACGACACCAAAGATCTTGATTTTTCGGGTCGGGACCTTTTTCGGATATAAATTTGCGGATTTACTTTTTGTGGACGAATGTTTGAGGATGTGACATTTGCGGACGATAATTTTGTATTCCGATGTTTTATAGATGTGACACTTGAAGACAATTCTCAACTACTATTTAATTAAAGTCTTAAAATAAAAAATTTCGCATCATTAAAGTTACTTTTGACCGCAAAAATCCTTCTGCAAAACCGCTCCACAAATTATCGTCCGTGAAAGTCCCATCCGCAAGAAAAAGTCCGCAAATATTTGTCCGCAAAAGATCTGTCGCAAAATTACATTCGCAAGATTCTGCCCGCTAGGATCATCCGCAAATGTTTGTCCGAAAATTCTCATCGCCAAATGTTCCATCCGCAACTTTCCGTCCTCAAGCGTCACGTCCGCAAATCTATATCCGCAAAAGATCTCAATCCTATTTTTCTTATTGATATTATTATTTTTAAAATATTATTTTTTTTTTAAATATTATTATTATTTTTTATTATTTTTAAAAATTATGATTACTGCAAAGTTAATCTTTTCTTGATTTAGCAATGGTCCACTTAGCACAAGAGAATAAAACAAAAGATCCGCTCAAAACAGCAAAAGTTCAAATAGTTATACCCAAAATTTATTAGGGCAAAAAGACCGGGCCACCCTACATATTTGTTTGGTTCCTCGTGTATGATAAAAAAATTGGGGCCAAAGTGCAAAACCCACCTAACAGGATCTACGTCCATCTTGCGACACAATCCATCTGCTCCACTGTAGTCACTGTTGAGCTAGAACTGTGCTGATAAGAAAGCGTCGAGCCAGCCACCAAACAACCCACCTTAACCACAGCTTCAGCCCCTCTGGTCTCCATGAGTTTGCGGAGCTGCAGCAGAGTGGGCCATGTGGCCTCAGTGGAGGTGGTGTTCTGGCGTTTCACATGGCCGGCTTTCTGCAATACATTCAACACCATCACCAACTTATAGCAATACCAAAAGCTGGCCAAAATAAATAAGAGGAGCAGCAATAAATCGGATAATCCAGCCGTCAAATAATTGGTTATGATTAAATGAAGAAAAAGGAGAAAATGAGAGTTGTAATGAAGAAGAAGAAGACTATGTGTGTCGTAACAACAAATTCCTTTAACCACTTCGATGCCCCCTTCCCCTTAGCCATGCGCCAGAATGTTGTTGTGATGTATTTTAGGGTTGTTTTGTGGCCACAACTGGATCAATCGATCTTTTTTAACTTTCTTTGAGGAATTATCAGAAGTTATTGTTTCCATCACCATTGTTTGTGTTATGCTACTGCTCTCAATCTCTTTACTTGTCTGGGTGGAAAAAGACAAACTTTGAGTGGATCAACCGTATTTATTATTAGGTCGATGCATAAGCATAGTGAAGTAAGAGACAATAGGGTCCCTGACTTCCTGTGAACTCTCAATTCCATAAAGGAAGAGAGAAGTCTTAACAAAGGGGTTATATAAGTGCTTCAACCCAAGTCTTCCTTAGAGAGGTCTCCCTTTTGGTCGGCTATTTCTCCTTTATTTCAATAGCGACCACATTTTTCACTTTCTACCCGCCATCCCACGCTTTCTTTCATAAATTTTGTTGATCGGCCGGATCTCTGCCGGCCATACCCGCTCCCTCTGATACAGCCTACCCTCGTTGATCCGCCACCCCTAGGGACCGGGCTTAGGGTGGCGGTACTACATACAAATCCAACATGGATGTTAATAAAAGCAGTTCGAGCACAATGAAGTTAAAAGATAGCGAGTTTTAACCAGCCCAACTCGTTTCAGACACACGAGTAGAGTTTTGGGTCACAAGTAACTTGCAGCCCTACTCGAACAGTGAGTAATTTTTGATCTCACTAGGATTTCACTTACCTGTTTGTTAAGTGAACAGAAGCGTTTTAGGTTAAGTAATTGTTCTGCTCGTGAATTTTACGAGTAAATTCAACTAGTTTTGGACTGAGTAGAGTTCTACAATACGAATTTTTTGTGACTTCAATTGTTTTGAATAAAATCGTTTGTAAGAAAAAGGTGAAAGAAAAAAGGTGAAAATCCGGTAAAAATATTTTAAAATACCCTTCTCAATAATATAAGCAATATAAACAATTTGAGACAATTTATTTTTTGAACAAAGTTGAGTCATAAAAATTTACGACGAGAACAAGCAAATCTCAGGTTGAAATAAGTATCGCGAGATGCGCATTATGCACTCCAAACCAAAATCAAGAGTGCCATTTGTGCCATAATGCATTGTGTGCAGAACACCGTTTGTCTCAAAATGTATAATTCAGCAAAAATTGTTTGCGTAATGCATTTCGAAGATAATTATGTTGGTGTTTCCGTGAGATATATAAACTATATTGCTAAGTCGATTTTCTCATCAATTTAACGACTGTTTTTTATGCATAGATATACCACTGTGCGCCATTTGATCGATCTTTTTAAATCTGCAATAAAAACGGCAAAGTATTAGCACAAAAAAAGTTAGACCCCAAAACCCTCCAAAAATCGACGTTTTCAAAAGTGTCTATTTTTACCACTTTCAATTTTTAGTCATTAAGTCGCATCAATTTAGCTGTCATGTTATATACCCTTCGAAAACCCGTGTTCTTGCCAACATTTGAGCTATTACACATTACACGCTGTAGTATGAAAAAAAAGTTATGACCAATTTGGTGAATGGACCTATGATCAATTTCAGGCAATTTAAAATTGTTAAAATCTCCTCACTTTTAGGTTAAATTTAAAAAACCAACTGCACCATTGTGCTGGGCGTTAAATTCTGCATCCAAGGAATACACTACCACGCTCGGAAACTCAAGTGTTAAACAAAGTATTTTTATTGTGAAACAGGACAACACATAATAATCTTCAGATAGGTGCAACAATTACTGACAGTTTTCGCGTTTTGTATTATCGATTTTGGAGCGATGAGTGTGGCAGGAAAACTTTTTTCATTTGCTGCAATATTTTTCGGCATACTTACCACAGGCATAGCATTTTCCACTTTTGGTTGCCGGGATGTAAGAACTTCTTGTTAAGATTTTCCGAGGAGTAATGTCAATCTTTTCCTTGGCACATTTTGTACATAACACGAGATTGAATAGGTGTTGCTCACATGCCAGATTTCCGCATTTATCGCACTGTCGGACTTTCGTATCGCGGCCAGTTTGACTGCAAAAGTGGCATCTATTTACTGAGCTCTGGTAAGTGCGAGCCACCTTTTCTGTTAAACTAAATTAGCAATTTAAAAATAGTCTATAAATAGCTACCCTGCTGTATAAACCAGAAATTTGTTGGAAAACTTTCGCGAGATCGTAACTGCTTTTGCTCTTCCATTAGCTGATCAGCCAATGAATGGATGAAATCACGACGTGGTACTTTAGCACTATGCAGGATATGGGCGTTGATTGCTGCACCGTCTACCATGAAAGTCATGAAAATCCGCAGGGGCCAACGCTTGACAAGTCGTTTGTAAGAATACCGATTCAGCATTTCGTCGAAGATATCCACACCAAACTTTGTTTTGTTGTATTCTCGTACAATTTTTGGCTTGCCTGAGGAATGGACTTCCGGTCCATGATGTTCTGTCGAGTACAAACACACTTGTTTGGTATTTCTGACTTCGAAATTTATCAACGTTTCCTGATCTCGATAGGCAAACTGCATCTTGTTTATAGCTATCTTTAATTGTTTACTCAAAAAAGTTTTTGGGTTTCCTGTGCGATTGAGACCAAGCAAATGAGTTCCCTGACGAACTAGAGACAAGCCTAAGGAGCTGCTTGTAAAAAAATTGTCCGTCACACTGGAGTGTATACTTTCTTGGTGTTCCTTGTGAATATATTAAATACCTTAACATTAAATGAAGCCAATATTTAAAAGAAACTGTTTCATATTACCCCAGCTAATCCATCACCCCCCTCATCCGTCACCTAAATCCGGCCCCGAGGGGTGTCGGATTAACGGAGTTCGACTGTATAGTGTATTTGAAATCACTTAGCAAAGCTTGCTGGAAAATTTAAATTGGGGGCTATACGCCAGCATAAAA
>JAKMXJ010021278.1:0-13152 GCA_029339935.1 Anguina tritici
TCGAACCCGGGTCTCGCACGTGACAGGCGCGGATACTTACCACTATACTACCGAGGACACGTCAGCTAAGCATTGATTTTAATACATAAACCTCCAAACAGCGAATACGAATTGTTACATCTTCGAAACTATATTTTTTTAGGCAAATTTTCCCAATCTAAATAAAAATAAGCAAGTTTACATTAAAAGGCGAAATAATTTATAGTATTCTATGATTCGGATGTTAAATTAGACAAGTTCTGAAAAAGAAAAATTTCAAGCTTATTTATCTCTTAAAATCGAAACTAAAACATGGAAAACTGGTACCTTCTAATTTAAACTTTTACAATTTGCATCAGAGAAAATTGGTATACTGCTTTAAATAGGCATGTTCACGGTTTGATTTGAAATTGTTTAAATCTGAATTGGCGGGGCTCAATAATACACGTCGGTCTTGGCAGGAAATAAGTTTAAAAATTCTTTTTAGCATCTCAAATTTTATTTGACGCGAAAAATCTGTTCACACGTGTTTCATGCCAACAATTACGTGTATTATTGAAACCCGAAAATTCAAATTTAGGTATTTTATAAACAAACCGTGAACATGCCCCTTTAAGCAATTTTATATTTTCTTATACAATTCTTCAAACTTTTTTATCGAATTTGTGCGTAATTTTTATTCTTCTCACGTAACTTTTACAGCAAACCAGTTGTATGCTAAAAATATTGCTGTAATTCCCTTATCTTTTTTGTAGACTATATTCATATCCACATCCCAAAAATCAATTTTCTCTAAAACTCTAGCAAAACTAAAAATGACTGAATCCTAAAAACGTGATTGGACTGGCCAAGGCAGTGATTGTGCAACAGATACGCCTCTTCATAGCCATCCCTTTCTTCCGGATTAAGGTTCATCTCTGCATTCACAGCCAGAGGAAAAGTGGGGTGTGTGGGAATACAGTCAGTGAGACATTATTGGTTGGGACAAAGAAGATTATTTTATCAGGGAGGAATGCATTTTTACGAGCGGATAAGGAAAAATGGTCGCTCTAAAGCCATTGCCTGGTTTTTCTTACACAACCAGCAGATTTGTGAAGAAAACTGTAAATATTCTCCCTGCTGAACTATACAATGAAAGTCACTTTTTAATAAGATTAATTTTTTGAAGAATTTTGATTAGCCATGTATATTTTTGCGTTGATTTTTTGTTTTAGTTACTCTTGTATTTGTTTTTTATGCAGTTTTTTTCTCTAATAATTGCCCTGGGTTGTTTATTTTTCAAGATCGGGAAAATTTTAGGATCTATCTCGAGATTTTTGAGTGCTAAAACAAAATCGAAAACATGAAATAGGTAGAGCTCATGGGAGTTACGAAAACATAAAAAGAACAATTTCCTCCTCTGAGATAAAAAAACCTCAAAGTCGAGGGGCGTCATACCCCTCAATTTCAACTCTGACAGTTTCGACCCCGATACTTTTTACCCCAGTTTTTGCATTGTCTTTTGATAGCCTTTCTAGTGATTTTAGTCCGGAAGTCTGCAAGGATTCCGAGTTTATCAGTTGTTTTTGTAAATGAAAAGAGTTTTCCTATTAAGACACCTTACTTTCAAAAAAAGGTGTGGGCTTACCGAGACCTGTGGATCATAATGGCAAAATTGTTGTCATTTACAAAAATGTTTGGTGAAATCCTTCGGACCAGAATCACTAAAACGACTGGCAAAATACTTCAAGAATTAAGGTAAAGAAGTATCGGGTTATTGAGATTTGACTGTACCAGACGATGAATACTGCAAATTTAGCGTTATATCTGAAGTGGGTATGAATCCATATCTTGACAGGCTGGAGATAATCGAAAGATATTACCACTCAAAATGTAGCTTTGGATCCTAAATACATTTTGAGCAGTCATGTGTCTATAAGTCGACCTAATTGAATATTATCCAATTAAACCTCCATTTTAAGGATTTGTATTAACAGACGAAAAAGCAGTTTGTATCCATAGAAAGGTATCCAACCAGCCAGATCTCCATCTAAAATGGGCAGCTGGAAGAGCAGTCAGTGGTTGCTATTCCACTTGGTTGTGTTCAGCATCCAGTTGGCTGATGTCAACCACCAAGTGCTGTCCCAATTCACTCAGCAGCCTGTTGCTTGCTTTGATGAGCACATGAATTGTGGCTTCTGGTCCTCGGTCAACGAGTGTGCCAACAATCCTCGGTGGATGCTGCAGCATTGCCAGCTATCTTGTAGAGTCTGCAATCCTAGTTCTACTCCGAATCCAGGCAAGTTTTTTCAAATATCAAAGAGAAAAGTTAAGCAGCGCTTTACTTTGTACTCATTTTTACCTATTTTTTTCAAATTTCAGTTCCAGTTCCTTCCATGCCCGTGCAATCCAACAGCCCTGCGCGCCCCTTTCCTATCCCATCCAGCTGTCAAGGGATAGTGCAAACCACCGAAAGTTTGTTTTAAAGTGCGTGCACTAACTTATTTACGTCCACTTCCAGCCCAGACAAGGATCGTGCCGACCGGTGAGGAGTATAGAAACACAGCCTTTAGAATGGGGTGTGCCATTCCCAACCAGCCCAACATCTGCTCTCAGAACACCTGCTTCCACGAGCGCTATCGTACCCAGGACGGTTCTTGCAACAACCTCCAGCACTCCATCAAGGTAGATTTTTTGAGCAAAGGAAGAAAATCTGCTTTTCATGGACCTAGGACAGTTGGCGCCGACAATAACTGTCTTAGGTTTGAAGTTGCTTGGTTCTAATTTATACAAATATTTTGTTGACAAATGACCATTCATAATCACGGCCCAAATCTCAGCCAAATTTTTTAGGGTTGGGACCTTTTGCAGATATAAATTTGCTGACGTGACGCTTGAGGACGGAAAGTTGCAGATGGAACATTTGCGGATGATATTTGCGGACTTTTTTGCGGACGGAAGATTTGCGGATGAACATTTGCGGATGATCCTGGCGGACAGAAATTTGCGGATGCACTTTTGGAGCCGATCTTTTGAGGACAAATATTTGCAGACTTTTTTTGCGGGTGGAACATTTATGGACGATAATTTGCAGACCGGTTTTGCAGAAGGACTTTTGCGGACAAAAATAACTTTAATTTTTTTTAAACCTGTAATTAAGTAGCAGTTCAGAAGCAAAGAATTGCCTTTAAGTCTCACATCTACAAATATAGCAATGCAAAATTATCGTTCGCAAAAGTCCCTTCCGCAAAAGCGATTCACAAAAATTCCTCCGCAAAAAATAATCCGCAAAACGTCGTCCGCAAATGTCACATTCGAAAAAATCACATCCGCAAAAAAGATCTGCAAACATTCATTTGCAAAAGTTTCAGCCGCAAGAGTAAGTCCGCAAATTGTCACGCCCGCAAAAGTAAATCTGCAAAAGGTCTCAACCCATTTTGGATACTAAATTATCAATTTTATTTAGGGAGCAGCCTATACCGCCTATGCCCGACTTTTGCCTGCTGCCTATGAGGATGGAATCGACCGAGCCATCGGTAGAATTATCATTTCTTCATTATTCTAATGTGAAAATGAATATTTGGCTTGCAGGAACATCGCCACATACCAGACCCAATCCTCGAGATGTGACCCACCTGCTGCTGAGCACCAAAGTGGCCATTCCTACCAACAGGAACACCATGTTCATGCTGTTTGCCCAGTTCATGAGCCATGATCTGTCCCGGATCACCATCATCAACACCTGCACTTGTGCCACTAATGCTGCTCAATGCCTCAACATTCCCATCCCAAGACATGACACACGGTATGTGAATTGTGAATCAGTTTTGTTCAGAAGTTATTAATTTCAGGCAAGGAACCTGCATTCCCTTCACCCGTTCCATTCCCTTGTGTGGCACCGGCCCTACTGGCCGAGTGCCCAGGACTCCTATGAACGAGAACACAGCTTATATTGATGCCTCCCAGGTTAATAGTTTTGTCACCCCTTAAATAATTCTATATACTTGAAGATCTACGGCAGTGACCTGCGCACAGCCAGACAACTCAGAGCAGGAGCTTTGCTAAAGACTCTGCCAAACCGCCGCTTCCTCCTTCCACCTCGCCAAGGAGCCGACAACATCATGACTGGAGACAGCAGATCCAACCTGTTCTTGGGACTGGCTGCCATCCACATTCTCTTCGTTCGGATGCACAACAAGTAAGTTGGATTCAAATGATAAAAAAGGCAAAAAGAGGCTTGGCTGACCGATTTCGGTTTTTTTCGGCCGAAAAGCCGGCGTTTTTTTGATTTTCGGTTCAGCCGGTCGGAAGTTTTGGCTTCAATTCGGCTTTTCAAAAATTTGGGCCGACGACAACCTTAATCCTAACTCAAACTACTATTTACATGGGATAGCTACCTAGGTAACGAGGTTAGAGTATGCCGAGCTTATTTTTCAGTTGTTATGATTATTTAGAATTCTAGAGATTTTTCAACCGGTACGTGTTAGCATAGCCTCTATGTTTCGCCTGTACGGCTACCCTCTATCTGATTTACTGGACTCCTAGTTATCCTTTAATGACCCCATTCCTCAAGTGAGAGGTAGTTTAGTCTTGTCCTTCCCTTTGTTTTTCTAAAATAGTTCAAAAACAACAGAGCCGTTAAATGACATGCGTGTAGAATTATAAAACATTACAGTGGAATCCCGATAAAAGGCAACCTCTGCGTCACTTGGCTTAAAAATTCACTTGAAAAACACGATAAAGTTTAGGCTTGCCTTCGAAAATGGAATACTTGAGATGTCTTGAAGGGACGTAGCCCCTTCAACTTTCGTCTTTTAGTTTCTCTGCGTTTTTTTTTCAAAAATAATCTGTGCAAGCTTGTCGGAAAGTGGAAAGTCAAGGCTACAAAGCGCTAGGTGAAACGGTGAAACTTGCACTATATCGTGGGTAAACTTTCCAACCGAATCAATATATCGGAGTCGCCAAAAAACTATTGATTAGACAAAATACAAAACCTTTGATTAAATCTTTTTACTTTTAGCATTGCCAACCGCTTAATGCTGATCAATTCTCATTGGGATGAGGAGAGGATCTACCAGGAGACCAGGAAAATTGTAGGTGCCATCCTGCAAGTGATCACCTACCAGGAGTTCTTGCCAGCCCTTTTGGGGCAGCAAAACTTGAATGAGTTGATACCCACCTACACTGGCTACCAGCCTGAGGTGGAGCCAGCCATTTCTGTTGAGTTCTCGGCTGCATCCTACCGACTGCATGGGCTTATCAGGGTTGGTTTGAGCACTTTTGGTAAATTGAGTTAAAAAGTGAATACATGTAAATTTAGGAGTTCTATCGTCTGGTCGACAAGAACTGGGTGGCTGTTGGCGACATTCGATTCGTGGATGCAACTGGCAAGGTGGATAAACTGATGGAAGAAGGCACTGACTTCTTTATTCGTGGAGTTTTCACTGTGGCTTGCAAAAAACCCAATCGACTAACCACTCAAGTAACTTCTACAATACTCTGATGTTTTGAAAAATTTAACACAGAAGGGATCTCTAAAATTACAGTCTACAGGGTGTCCCAAAAAACCTGAGAATATTTGAAATTGGCAGCACTTTACCTATACCCCCAGCACTCAAAAATAATCTACCAACTACCTATGCTCTACTTCTGCATTGATAATATATGTTGATACACAAAAGCAGGCATTAGATAAAAGATTACATAAAAACTTAACCCGTTTAGACGATATCGAACTTAGTCAAAATGACCATCAACTCAAGGAAAAAAAGAAAAGATTAAAAACCTCATAACCCGCTTATTCAACAGCATGCCATATCTCCTGCACCGCCGAAATAGTTCTGCGAGTGTCCGGCAGAGATAACAACGCATAATTTCTTTCGGAAAGCCTATCTAGCTGAGACAGCGTCTTTCGTGCGAAAACGCAGAATACTAAAAAAAGCGACGAGATTGAGTGACTAAAAATGTGGATCTGTGGGAGTCGAGGAAAATCCAGTGCTGGAGGTCAAGACATATCCAGTGCTCATGGTCAAGGTTAATCGAGTGCTGGGCCAAGGTTAATAGAGTGCTGGGAGTATAGGTAAACTTAGCCGCAATTTTTCATTAATTTGCATTTTTTTCATGAAGAAGCTTGATTCGAGTTTCTCTTTCCTGTTGCTTTTGCAGCACACTGTTTTTGCGAACCGTACATTTGCTTTGCTTTTAGAATTATATTTTTAGTTGACGGTTAGAATGAAGAAGCAGCATCTACGACCACTGTTTGTCTTTCGGCATTATTAAAAGGTTTCAGTCAGTCGAACTTGCCAGACTTTTAGACGCCAGCCGGAAAACAGTAAGCAACGCAGACCGCCGTTTTGAGGAAACACAAAGCGAGAAGAACCGTGCCGGCTCTGGAATAGCAGAATCAGAAAAAGGTGAATTTGGAGTGATTTCCCAACAAGAATTGAGGTATATATTGAAGCTGGAAGAAATCAAATCAAAAGAAATCAATAGTTGATGTCATTTGTTCATTGTCCATTTTTGTTAAAGCTTTGTTATAAAACAGCTAAAATACTTGGAGTTTCCGACGTCTAGCTCCCAAAAATGGGAAATCGGCTCGGCAAGGGGCTCCAAGGGGTTATTATGTACACAAATTTTTCAAAAGTACTCAGGTTTTTTGGACACTCTGCACACCTGTTAACTCATTTGCAGGTGACCGAGGAGTTGTTCCGGCTGGCAGACATGGGCTCTCTCAACATCCAAAGGGGAAGAGACCAGGGTCTGGCCAACTACAATGCCTACCGCCAGCTGTGTAAACTTCCTGCTCTCACTTCTTTCGAGAACTGGCCGGAAGTGCCGAATGCAGAGGTACGCAAGAGGGTGGCTGACCTATACGGCAATGACCCCAATCGCCTGGACTTATACCCAGGTGGTCTGTTGGAGGAGGCTCTGCCTGGCTCCCTTTTGGGTCCCACCTTCACCTGCATCCTTTCCGAACAATTCCGCCGCTTGAGAGATTCTGATCGGATGTTCTTCATGAAGCCTGGAGTGTTCACTACTCAACAGCAACAAGCTTTGAGTGAGTTAACGAAGAGGATATTTTCTAGATAAAAGCCAAATTTTCTGGTGTAAATTTGTAATAATTTCAATATTTCTGTAGCAATATTATAACTGGACAATTTTTAGGTCGAGTGACTATGGCCCGAGTGGTATGTGACACTGGAGAAGACTTCCCCACAGTGCCTCCTTCAGCCTTCTTGGTGGATGATGGTAGGAGTGCAGTGCCTTGCATCCAAATCCCCACTCTGGATTTGAATGCCTGGAGAGAGTAGAAGAGCACAACAAATTGACAGAGAAAACCACATTCAGACTTCTATTTATAGATTTTGACTAGCTTTATGCGTGTGTGTGTGAAAATGGGAAATTGTTTTAAACTCTAATAAGTCCAAATAAACAAGTCAATTTAGTTATCGCTTGGGGACTAAAAACGTTTTTATACAGTCGAACCTCGCTAACCGTCACTTCTGGGGACGGGCCTTGGAATTATGTGTTAGCGAGTATTATATTGAGGCCTTTATATGGAGAGTTGACTGTAATCATACTTCAACAAGCAAAGTTTTATTGATAACAACTAGCAATCATCCTTCAACAAACAAACAATATTATCATGAGGATTCAAAAAGGTTGTTATTTTCAGGTTTTCTGTAGGATTCTGACCTGAAGAAGTCCTTATCTAGTAAATATTCAAATACAAGTTCTTCGAAAAATTATTTCTTATTATGACCCACGTAGGCACTAGACCAGAAGTGCATACTCATGGTCTATTGCGTACGCGGGTCACAAGAAAAAGTGAAGTTGAGGATTTAACTTGTCAAACATAAATACTTCCAAATCATCAGCATGCGCCACAAATTGAGATAAATCAATCCTGTGCTTTATTTGGGCTGGATGAGACGCCCTTTACACCCTTTACTGTGTACTATCCTCCCCAGAGAGTGAGTCTGTTATGCGATCTATCAACCCTGCGACAGAGGAGCCCTGCAGAGAAAACTGCACACGGAAGACTGCTAATCTGTTGGGCTTTGTCCGCACATGTTTGAATTCTGCCGAGTACGCCACTGTTTTATCGGACCCATATGGAAAGGAAAGAAGCGAGAGAGACGAAAGAAACAAGACTTCTTATTTGCTTTATCCGACAACAGACTGACAATAACACGACAACAATTTCCATACATACTAGCGACATTTAAACGGGTATGGCCAGTTCGCTACACTTTTTAGCGGCCAGTTCATTAATTTTTTTGTTATACTGTAATTATTGGTCTAATTATTGGCATTGATCTCGGTCTAATTATTGGTCTTGATCTATAAACGAATTTTCCTCTTCAGCTAATATTGTCGAAACAACTGCAGCCTTTGTTGTCAGCAACATCAAAAAAGGGATACATCTGCGGCTTCTGAGGACTTCTGAGTGAGCAGACCACCGAGGTGCTCCATCATCAGGCAGACATGGATGAAAGGAGGCTTGGCTCAATGCGGACGCGAGAGAAAATCGTAAGCCAGTTTTTCAGGCAGTGTTGTTTCCGAAATGTCCTCTTTGATCAGGAAGTTTCAATGAATATTATACCTGCTAATTTGCAATAGATGATTTATTTATTGATTTCGTCATCAGGACTTTAGCTGTTCTAACTAATAAAATGATTTGACTGGCTGAAGCGTTTTTCAAGTTGCTATTAGCCCGCAAAAGATAAAGGTTACATTTCAAAATCTATTAATTTTCTCTATTTCACTAGACAAAACGCACTTTTAAATACGAAAATCGTGTTTCACATCAAAATTTTTGCCCTAGAAGAGTTCAAAAATCGAAAAATAAAAGTGCTCCCGCTAGGTGGTTTGAACCTGAAAGGCCCAAAAGTGACGAGTGTAACACTCTACCACTACACCATGAAATACACCCAACTCTTCCAGAGTTAACCTTTTTTCACTTTTTCAAAAGTCGTGACATTATTATTTGCGAAACTAAGGGTTAGAATTAGAGACCGGCATTTGTGATGTTTTTAAATAATTTTTTATTTTTGTTTTTTTCAGCTTGTCATACCAAAATTTTCAGAAATTCTTCGCTGTAAACATCCGTAAAAATGCGATATTTTTTGCGATGCTTTTGAAATATTTATTTATTTTTCTAAGTTTTTGTAAAGCGTTTGCGCCAGAAGATAGCCACTTCTTCTCTGTCCTTTTTTAGCACTTAAAATGACCTTAGAACATTGTTTTAGGCACTTTTAGGCGAGGACCATATAAAGAACTCCGGCCGGAACGTTTTGGAATTTCATAGTATAGTTGGGTGTTGCTCACTTTGCTCACAAAGACAGCACAATGCCCCCTGTTTTTAATTGATAGGGAGAGATTTGATGCGGCCGCCGTGAAATTTTTTCTGCGTCCGTTAATTGTTTGGGTTTGTGTGGTGTTACAGTATGTTGAAATTTTGTCGGCGGCATTTTAGACGGAACCGGTTTGACCTTTTGTATTAAACGTCCCTTTGGATCGAACAGTTTTAAAATCAAACGTCCGTGTCCCCAAAAAACAACGTACAGTCGAACCCCTCATTAACATACACCCTAAAAGTTTGTTCACCAGCTGGGTCCGACGATTTTTTTGACCCAATTTTTGAAGTCTTTTACAAGTTCCCTTTAAACAGTCCGGTCCAAAAAATGGCAAGAATTCCGATTTTGCCGACAGTTTTTGTAAAAGACAACAATTTTGGAATTTTATAAGGCAAAACCCCTCATTAACGTAAAGCTTTTAAAAATACAGTTACGTTAAGGAGAGGTCTTGCCTCTAAAATGCCAAAATTGTTGTCTTTCGAAAAACGATCGGCAAAATCTGAATCTTTGCTATTTTTTGGACCAGACTGTCCAAAGAAAATTAGTAAAAGACTTCAAAAATTGGGTCAAAAAATCGTCGGACCCAGCTAGGGAACGAACTTTTTGGGTGTATGTTAATGAGGGGTTCGACTGTAAATCCTAGGGTTGCTGAATGCCAAATTTGGTAAAGTTGGCAACTTTGGCAAATACAGTCAAAGAAATGCCAAAGTTGAAAAAACGATGTAGATAAAATGGCCTTTAAAAACGAACACACACTGTACAAAATGGCCTTTTTGCCCTGCTTTTTTCGCTTTTCCTGCATTTATTTATATTTTAGGCTAATCAATGGGAAATTCGAAGCACTGGAGCTGGCAATTTTTCAACTCGAGCGAAACAGTTATCAATGGCATGAAGAAAACCGTAGCTTACATGCAAGTTCTGTGCGGCTCATTACAATGGAAATGCAACAGACATGGCTTATGATCTCACGGTAAATCTTATTTATACAACCTTGGATGCACACACCCGAGAATTTATAAAGAAGGTTTTGGCAGAACAAATCGAAAAATTGGGTAGGTAGTTATTGGTTACAAGTTATCGTGTAATATCTTTATATTTTAGGCAAGCACAAGGGCATTGCGATAGTAAAGGATCATGCGGCAAACATGCGACTTGCCTGGGCTCTGCTTGAGAATCAATATCCCTGGATCCTGTTTTAAGACTGCAAAGCGCATATGGTGTACTTGGCGACGAAAAGTCTCTGCAAATCGACATACATAAAAGAGTGCATCGAGGAGTGTTTGAAGATTTTCAAGTTTTTCCGGCATGATTTATGATCATTTGCTCATATGCTTGATTGCATCTTTTAGGAAGAAGGTGTCATCTCTCGTTTTACATTGCGCGATTGAGAGTTTCAAGGAATACCTACAGCTACAACTTAGACAGGCAATAATTTGGTTTACTGATACTTCTTGAAAAGTTGTCTTTTAGATACTCGTTGACAGAAGGGAATTCGGGCAAACAGATGTCACTTATCTAGTGGACTTGTTGGAGCCAAGCGACCGAGGACAACATCTACAAGCGCAAGCGAGGAAGTGCAAGCGGCGATGTATCTGTTGTCGAAAAAGATCTTAAAAAATCTGGCGTTCGCAGGCAAAGAGAAAGAGATGCGAAATTGATGAGTTTAGTGGATTGTTTGATTGTTTCAATGAAGTTTTATTTTGTGCAGTTGCTTTTTTGTACGAAAATTGCCTTGGTCCCCCCCCGTTGTTCAACTTTGGCAAAGTTGGCAACTTTGGCGCCAACTTTGGCGCCAAACTTGGCACGATCTTCAACTTTTGCAAATGTTGGCAACCCTAGTAAATCTTCTAATTGCCGCCCCAATAAAAACTTATTTTTTGGCAATAAAGTACATGTCTGGCTTAGACAAAGCCGTCAGCGTGTGTTAGGGCGGGCTCAAGCGCGATATTTTTAAAGGGTACTTAAATTTGTTAAGGTGTACATTCAGGAGGCTGGTTACATTTGGTGTGCCTGAAAATTTTAGGAATTTGCCTAAAAATTTAACCTAGCAGTTGTTGGTCCTCTCATATTGGTCATTCGGTTAAACCTAGTGGTCTGTTGAGTACTAAAATCCATATGGTTTTCGGAAGAAGTGCTCGGCAGATTTTTTGTCTTCTTTCTAAACTCTGTGCAAATCCCTTTCAATCCCAGAAGCCATCCGAAAAATCGAACCTCTGCTTTTTCTGACCACTGCCTGTTGGCTTGCGACTTTGGTGACTTCAAAATTGTGGGCGTACGTTCTTGGCCTAGTTCAATCCTGCTTTTGGGGAAAAAGCTTGTGGGAAACAAATTGCCTTGGTGCCCTCAATGATTTTGTAGACGTTTCAAGAAAATTTTAAAGTTTCATTATCGGCGAAATGCTTATACATAGAAAGTCGGAGAGATCCGGATTTTGCCGAATATTTTCAAAAAAGTTAGGTAATTTGTCCTTTAGGAAAAGCCAAAGTTTGATAAAGTGTGACCAAATTTTTTAAATCTAAATTTCTTATGAATCTCTAACAGGGATATTGATGAGGTCTTGGATAACTTGGATGGAGCATCGAAAGCCGGTGTGGGAAAATGACAGGTTCCATTCCTACTCGGGGCAATGTTTCTCTTTGCCTTTAAGCTACGTACACAATGACAGCGCGGGAGCAAAAATTTTAATCGAGACTTTTAAGCTTAATAAATCGGCCCACTTTTTTCTGAGAGCACATTCTTGGGCTACTTTATCACCCTCTATTGACCTAGGGAATCAAATCCAGCGCTAAATGGTAAAAATGATGAGTTCTTTTAGTTTTGGTTCCTCATTCCAGACGGAGGGGAGGGAACAAAAGTTTACTAGGAAGTTTTTCTTGAATTACACCATTTGGTGCTGGATTTAACCATATAGATCGATAGAGCATCGAAAAGTAGCCAAGAATGTGCTTTCAAAAAGAAAGAATCGGGCTGCTATGTTAAGCTAAAAAGTCTTGATTTAAATGTAGCCCTTTCACTCCCGCATTGTCATTGCCCATGTAGGTTCGCTAATCTAAACATCTTAAAAATTTGTTGAGCAAAACGACTCAACAAAACTGCAGTTTACATAAATTCAAATCACCATGTAATACAGGCGTTGCGTAGCCAACAAAAGTATACTACACATGTGTAAAGAATGAAATCAGCTTGTGGAATACTGCCTCGACATATCCAGCCACGCCACTCCAAATAGAGGCAAAAAACAAAACCAGTTTTTGCCACAAATCAGTCAGCATTGTGGAAAAGTCATGCCACGTTTCAGAAGGTAAATTTGCAAACGCATGCTAAATGTTGCTGAAAAAGTTGCCAATTGCAACTTTGGATATGAGTGAAGATATGAGTGAAGAAGTCGAATATATCTTGCACGCATTCTTTAACAAATTCCCATCGCTGGTTGAGGAAGTTAATGATAGCACTTGGAATGTTGAGTATCTAAGAAATAACTTGGTAAATACTGTCCAAAACACTCGATACACCGCTTTTCAAACCACTTCTGAGCACAACCATGTGGTAACACCTTTTGCTGTGACTTATACTGTTTGAATTGGTTTTCCAATTTACTTAAATGAGTCAATGTGCAAAAAAGGGTGATTGATTAGGGATTTTAAAGAAATGCACTGGATGCAATTTGGTCTAAGGCACGATTCAAAGCAACGAAATTCACCAAAAATGGATATTATCGAGCAAAAGTAAGGAAAACTTTGGCTAATTGGTGCACGCAAAATTGCGTGCACCAATTGAAAGAGCGTGCGAAACTACGTCGGGTAGTGCGAAGAGAGAAACCACGACAGATAGTTCC
>JAKMXJ010021376.1:0-10398 GCA_029339935.1 Anguina tritici
AAAAAAAAAACATATTTAGAGCCAAGAACAAGAATGGAGGCAATGAGTTGAGGAACACATTGAAGCGGTATGGCATGTCTTTGCCCTCTGGAAGACGCAAGTCTCAGCCCTGTACCACATTTACATCTCTCTGCGAAGGTTAGACCTCTGATTTAGAAAATGTATTTTATAGGAAACGGGTTGCTTTTAATCTGAAGAAGATAACGGAAACCTGAAATCAAACTATAATATTCCCAATAAAATTAGTTTGGGCAAAAAGTTTTTTAAGTCCTCCAGAATTTTTTTCGGAAGTCAATTTTTGAAAGAATACAGAAAAAGACCACTCCTAGGCCCAAAATTTCATCCTCAGAGAAATCCGATGTCAGAAATAAGTTTTAGTCTAACAGAAGTCAATAAAAATCACAACCTGCTTGAGCTGCACATCATCACATTTACTAGGACGCCCAAATCCGGAAGGCTTCTGTTATCTCCGCAAAACCTTTCAAACCTTAATTGCAAGTTATGATCACGTAATCAAACTTCTAATAAAAAGATGACATCCATAAATTGTTCTTTCATCTATCTTGGATCTTTTTGGATAAAATTTTAGTGAGGTGGTGCCCTCGCTACTGCATTCCGATTAGGGTTGGCCCCCGTCCCCGTCCTCTATAAAAACTATGTGCCGAACAATTCCGATGTGTTTGTTTGCATATTTCCAAGCGCGCATCGAAGAGGAATAGGCGATAGTGATGAAGACTTTCTGACACGTTTTGCTCTTCTAACATTGCAAAGAACTGAAAATTATCATAATCACGTCATAATCAAGAAAGTCATCATGAAAAGAATACCACTAAAACAGAAGAACCTATACAATAAAACAGACTTGGCAAACACAATCTTTATCGATTTCTGTTATACTAAAAACAGTTTTTGATACCGGATTCGTGCTCAGGATGAAATTTAGGGTCTAGAATCGGCGTTTTGCCACGCTTTTTCGAAAACCGATTTTCGAAAAAAATTCTGAGGGCTTTCGATAAAACTTTTTGCACAACCCAATATATTTAGAAGAAGCAAAACAAATGGGAAAGGACTATTTCACACTCTGCAAAGAACTGTTTCCATGTGCAGCTCTGGCAAAGTTATCATTGATTTCCAAACCGGTCAGCTGTCTGGAAGACACCAGACGGAGATTGAACTCTGTACAGTGGGCTAAGTAATATAAATATATAAAACTTTTTTTGTAAAATCTTCATTTAGCCAAATAGTGCATGACTTGATAGTTACCGTACAAGAGTTCGAGCTGTCTTCCATACCTATCCCACAAGCTGCTAGTGTTCCCTCAACTTCTGAATCCGAAAATACGGCAAGGGATGGGATTGTTAAGTTTTCTCGGGTAAATTTAATCTCTATTTATGGCTTTTGTTGAGATAGTCAAAGACAAGTCAAAGCAGTTTGTTTTAGTTGACTCATGGATTCGGCAATGCAGCCATGATCACAGGTAAAGCTTGTACTTATGTTATTTAGCTTAATTTTTTAGTTTAGTTAGTTTGACTGTAGATCCTCACAGTTAATTTGTGTTAACTGTAGGTTCTCACAGTTATATTTTTTCGCCTTTGATGTTTACATGAGGTTTATATAACCTTACATGAATAAATTTCATAAAGTTTACATAACTTTATTTTCACAACTAAATTCAGCTTACTCCAATGTTGCTTAAGGTTTGACTATTACAGCTTGGAAGGCTTTTCAAGAATTTCTCAAGTGCTACTCCCTTGAACTCAACCAAGGATCCATGATTAAGCAAGAGGGAACCTTTAAAGCCTCGGCAAATCCATCTGATGAACCGCGTATAAATTTAAAATAATTATTGCAGATAGGATTTTTTAAATATTATCGCAGGAATTTATGGTACACAGATATATTTACTAGTGACAAAAAACTTCGGATGAATTATGTTTTATCGACCACTTTGTAGCTCTAATTAACCTCCTTCCAAGAAGTTATCAGTTATCTGTATTCCTCTTCAAAATAGATTTCGATAAAATGAAGGAAATCAGCACGCTTTATTCTCAACTTTTCCCCCAATATTTTTATTTTATTAAAATGTTTTTGAAAAGAAGTACACGATAGCTTCATAGGAAGGGAATACTTAGAGCTACAAAACGCTAACTGAATCAGTGAAAGATTACAAACAAATTAGAAAACAACGCAAATGAATAAATATATATGTAAAAATTTAAAAATCTTTAATTCTGTACGAGAAAATCTTCTTAACATCTCCCGCCTAGGGTGATGTAATTCTCCGGAGAAATACTTTTGGAATATTTCTCCGGGTAATTACCCGGTAATCACCTGAATGTCGGAGAAATACTCAAAAAGTTTAGGGAATTTTTTCCGTGAGATATTTTTGGCGCAGCATGTATAAAAAACGAATTCTAGATGAATTCAACAAATTTTATTGACACCAAAGAATAGCACCCCATACGAGCAAAACAAGATCAATAACATTTCGATCAAAACCGTAACCGATCATCAAAAAGATTCTTCCACCAATATCTTTAACCAGTCTTCTTTTTCTGATTCTTCAACAGTGTCCAATTCATGAAGCTGCTTGAAGGGATGGGCAAACTCGAGATGCAGGTTATACTCGATGAACATGTGTTGGTTGAAAGTTGCGACCTTCACTCTAAACAAATAAAATCACATCAAACACTAAATTTATCAACTGGAAAATTGGTGTCAGCTGCTTCGCCACCTCGAATTCAACACTTTCTTTCTGCTGGAGCGGCGGAGATCGGCACCTTGTAAAGCATTTCAACGACCTTGCATAGGAGTATTTTTTATTTACTTTCTACCAGGTGAGAGTATCCATTGTTTCCACAAGATCCCAGGTATAACTTCTTTTATCAGCATTGAAGACACCTGTCCCAGCAATCCAGTGAGCCGATTCTGTCATTAACTTAATCAAGGCATTAACACATACATACAGATGCGATCTTCCCAGTTATGAAAGCCTATAAATTACCGGACAATGTAATAAACATCTTAGCTGTTCAATTAAGCAACTCTTGTTAGAATGCCAGCCTCATTTTGCTTTTCTCTGCTGACATTATAGAAAAATTTTTTGATCCACGGTCTGCTTGGTATCGCGCTGCTTCATCCTACCCTCTGGTCATCTTCTTCGGAGGCTCGATATTTGCTTTCTTTGACAGACGCTCGATTTGTTTTTTTTTTGCTTCAGCATCGACTTCCTTCCACTGCTAAGGTTACAGAAACTATCAGAACAGTTTTTGTAAAATGAACAAAAATATCGATAGGCGTTTCTCCATTCTACTTGCGTCTGCTTTTAACGAGGATTGCAGTGGGTTGCATATTGCATAATAAACAGCGATGACTAACTTTCCTTTCCCATCGTTTTCTTTGACTCGATTGGAGAACTTTCAGCACCACAATAGAGGCTTCAATCTCCCAGACATTTGG
This sequence comes from Anguina tritici, assembly GCA_029339935.1. Taxonomy (NCBI): domain Eukaryota; kingdom Metazoa; phylum Nematoda; class Chromadorea; order Rhabditida; family Anguinidae; genus Anguina; species Anguina tritici. The sequence goes on from JAKMXJ010021376.1 coordinate 3,460, forward strand.
CGAAGCTAAAACAGTTTAAAATGTAATAAAAGAGTTAAACGAGGAAAAACGATAAAAAGCAATAAAGAAACAGATGTGTCGCATTCGAGATTTATCAAAGACGAAACAAAAAAATTGCCGAGACAAAGAAGCATCTCTCCGTAATTTTCGTGCGGAGAAATACTACCTGGAGAATTACCCGGATAATTTTACCCATTGGTCAACCCTACTCCCACCCTTCCTTTAAATGGGCTGTATCACCTGGCTGTATAAAAATTCATAAATTTTTTAATCGGCAAAACAATGTCACTTGCACAATTTTGGATTGGCAAAAACAGCTTTTCGAAATTTATGGAAATAGCAAAATCTACTTTTTGGTTTGTACAACCTGCAGATTTATGGAATTAATTGGTAACTGACCTTAAAGTCACTACTAAGCCAGCTTAATGATATGTAAATGTCCTGAAATCAATCTTTTGGTCTACAAATCGCGTCTACGACACATCTTTTCCTGCAACAGTGCTTGCAGATGAGAAACTAACTTGAATATTTACTTCGACTTCAGCAATACTAAATCCTCTATCACGAACTTTTTCGCCTACCGGCAATGACAGCGCTCGAACAAAAGCAGCGAAGTTAAACAAATTCTGATTTTCTCTTGCTGTTTTCCGAATCACCTTCCGCAAATTTTCACCGAAATCAGTACAGTCGACTCTCTATATAAGGCATACCTCTATATAACGTACACCTTGGGTCAATTTGGTTGGATTTGAAATAAATTCATTGATAAAACACCTATGTATAAGATTCACTTTAAAAAACGCACACTCTATATAGCGTACAGCTGAGCGTGGTCCTTGCCCAAAAATATCTCTCTCTACAACGTACAGCTGATACATTGTAAAAGTTTTTGAAAAATTTCCTGTCTTATTCCAATAAATTCTCTTGGTCTTTCTTGTTGCACTTTCTTCTTATTGCACTTTTCCTGCACTTTCTTGTTGTTTTGTGTGACCTTTCTAACATCTTTCTCTCAGTATTAATTGTGGCAACTCCAAAAAAGCTAAAGCGCCCGTCATTTCTTTGGAAGAGAAGAAGCTTGTTATTGAGGCTTCCGCGGCAGTCGATCCGGCGACAAAGAATAAGAAGAGACTGTAGTCTGTCTCAGTAAGAAATTCAAGCAGCTGCGCTCTACTGTTCAGACGATTCTGGAGGACAAGGAAGTCACTCTCAGAGCAATCCATGAAATAGATAAAGCAAAGCGAACTCGATTCAAGCCAGTAAAGTACAATAATCTTTAAGAGGCTATCCTTTGGTGGTGCCTCACCTCGCCCCTCTTCGTTTTGTGCTTTCAAGAGCAAGCAAGTTTCGCTTGCATGCAAAGTAAATCGGAAATCTTAGATGACGAGCAAGGCTTTTTTTGGTTTTCTTGGTTAATGAAATGACTTTCAGTGGATATCTTGGAAAACTAGCTCAAGCAATCTGACCGAAAGCTGAAGAGTGATTGACAAAAGCTCCTACTCTTTCTATACAGCTTCTCTAGTTATCCAAACATCAAGCTGGAATGAATCACGTTAAAGTTCCTACTGCCGAACACCACTGCTGCGTCTCGGTCTCTGTTTTTAAGATTTCCCTTTTGATCCAACATTTTGTTTTAGCTATGTGGCCAAGGTATCATTGAAGGTTCATTATAGCCAGCGTGCCGCTAATCACCACTAGAGGAGCCCCTGAAGCATTGCAATATATCCAGTACTATTTGGAAACAAACGAAGTCGATCCTTCAATTCAGCTGTTGTTTGACAAGCACGATGTGAATGCCCAAGAAGGCTTTAAGGGATTGAAACAAATGAACATTTGAAATCTTTTATGCCGAGTCAGCAGTGTTGTTCTTATTCCGATGTCATTGTTATTTCAATAAACCTTTACTGTATATATACTTTTACAATTTTGAGATAGGAGTTGCTATAGGTATAGGAGGTACAGCTATAGGAGGGTATGGTTTAAATTTTTAACATTTCTTAACGTACACCTAGATAAGTTTTTCAAAAATTCCATCACACATAACGTACACTCTACATAACGTGCAGCTGGCCTGTGTCCAGGGTATACCTTATATAGAGAGTCGACTGTATCACTGTAGATTTTGGTCGCTATAAAATAAGGTGTAACATAAGCATAAAAAACACTAAAAAAGAGCATGTCAGAGATGCACGACAACCTAAGCGTAATTATGAACAGAAAATACGCCAGTAAATAAATTTGCGCAACAAAAAGTTTCGAAACAACCAATTTGAGAGTTCTGTAAATTTCCATTTTGGCGTTTTGCCAACTATTTTTTTCCGAGTTAAACAAGGTGAGAGTTCTAGAAATTTCGAGATACAAATTTATAAGTTTTTATACAGCCGTATCACCTCCAGACATTCCAGGGTATCACTTTTGAATGCGCGCCTAAATTTAATCGTCTTTTTTTTACTTTTCTAAAATTTAAAATCTTCAATTAATTCTTCTATCGCGATAACCTACGAATACAGCTAAGAATTCCAAAAGAGTTTACAAAAATAATATTGAAGTCTCGACAAGTATTTTGCCAAATATTTTGACAATATTTTAACTATACGTATCTACATTTAACTCAGTTCAACTGTGAATGTCTACAGTTTGCTCAGGTCAACTGTGAATGTCTGCAGTTTACTTGGGTTAACTGTAAATGTCTGCAGTTTATTTAGGTTAAAAGTTAAAAAGTGCTTTTATACTAAAAACATCAAAAAACTTTGACTGGCCGAATTTAGATCATCTGTGATGCTGAGTAGTATATGGTTAACATTAGCACATTAAATAATGAACAACAGCGCCTGCACGCTCTCAAACATAAATAATATCTTAAAAAATAATAATGGTAATTAATACTGTTTTTCCTATTTTGATCGCCGTTTTAATCATTTGTTTTTGTTGTAGTAATTTTAGAAAATCACTTGTTCCATTATCAATAAAATTTTCTTAAAGGCGTAGAGTTAGAGTGTGCCGATCGGAAACAAAATATTACTCATAGAATTACGAACCTTCGACACAACAACAGATGGTTTCGGGAACTAGCTAGAACCGCAGGTGAAGACAACCTTTAAAAATCTGTAAAATAAAACTGCATTTTAATCAAACCCCATGCTCGATTCGTCAGCCTCTACGGGTCGTTATTAATTGTAAAAGGTGATTTACAAATTTTTAATTAACAGAGAAAAAGCATCTGTCGCTACTTTTAAAGTGTTTAGTGAGAAATGAGCGTTACTAAGAAATGCTTATATTTCTGCATTGTTTTTTCCCACAAGTTTAAAAAACACCACGCACTAATAAAAATTGCTTATTTTGTATTTGAAAGTGCGTAGCTGTATAGCACACACTTTGGGAACAATCTTGCCTTCAAAGTTTTTAGAATGACTTTATACATAAATTTTTGAATCTAAAAACTTAGCGCTTTTTATTAATTTTGAAACCTTTGAGGCCTTTTATTAATTTTTTGTCTACTAACGTTTTCTTCTTTATATATTGCAGCATCTACTTCACAGGTTAAAACATTTAAAATAAAATTATTAGCTACTTATAAACAAGGCCGAAAGGGAAAAAATAAGACGATCCCTCTAAGAAAAATAATTGAAAAAGGTCAATTATTTGGCTACAATGCAGTTTAGGCGTCCCAACTTTTGTTTGGCATCCCAAAAAGATCAGTTTAAAATATGATAATCGCGGTCTACCAAGCTAAATAAGATATTTAGAGGACCCCACCACATTTTTAGTGATGGAACATTGCGAAACAAGTCTCTAAATGCATGTATGATCATGAGTATTTGCACGGATTCATCTCGCAGGTAAGTAAGTCTGTGTGCGCTTCTAGTCCGCTGTGCCCTCTTTGGGGCCGTAGGGGGCTGGGGCTTGAGATGCACTGACAAACGTAACTGAGATGTATATCAGTCGATAATAGCTCTGGATGCATAAAACATGTATGCATGCCAGAGTCTCGATATGCGGTGGGTCCCAGTAATCAAAATTATTTTCAAATCCCATCTTTTTCAGCCTTTTTGGGCCAATTTGCCAGAATTAAACTCTGATCGACTAAATTAACTCGAATAAATATTATGGTATAAAAATTCTATTTACAAAGAAGTACTCCTAAACTTTTTAAAATCATAACAAGAAGCTGAAATTATGCTGGGATGCTGGGAAGAAATGAGACAAAAAATTCAATAAGCTCACAGATTTCTCTTACATACAGTTACGAAAAGTACCTGAACTTCTTTTTTCCCGGTTTATCGTTGGGCATATTTCTAACCAAGAAGAAAAATAAATAGATTCAATATTCATCTCTTCTAAATCGCTTTGTGACTCCAGGTTCGACTCAAGGTGTCTCGGGACTCGATGTTCGACTCTTGAATATTGTTTTCCAACTCAAGGTTGGTTTCTAGCACTTCTTGACTATATGTAGTAGGTTAATTTCCTTTGTTTTACTCTAAATACTTGCGCTTTTTTCATAAATTTTTTAGACAGATGTCGTTAATCTTGAATAGTCATTCACAAATAATGTCTTCACCAATAATCTGACTTTTTCTTGTTATTCTAAATATTTTTTCGCATATGCGCAATCTCTATTTTCTCAGCTAAAGGCCCCATTTAGCTTTACATTTTTTGAGGGTTATAATTAAGTTAGGGTAAAGGAGGCTTCGATAAGCTAAGACAGCAGTGCATCTTTATCAACCAAAAAGTGGATAACATGTGTACTTTTCTGTGTTTCTCAACCTAAAATCTTCTCGTACACAAACAGAATTAAATAACTCATCATTCTAGCTTAGCAACACAAGCACAACGTTTTATGTGGACTGTGGCGAACAGGTGGAAAATTTAATGCGAATTTAAGTTAATGCCAAAAACAATTCCGAGAATATCACACATACAAGGAAACAACATTAGGTGCTCACCACAACTTATCTTAAATAATGGACTCCTCCCACTCCTACTTATCAAGGCAAGTTTTCTCAAAATTTAATGAATTACTCACCTATTAGCAGCTATTTTTTTAATGAATATTTATTTGCATAGATCTGTTTATTTACATGTAAAGAGGGAACACTTCCATTGCGGAAATAAATTTGGAGTAGTACTTAAGGTATAGGAAGATGTAGTAGCAATTGTTGACTGCTGCAGCTGCTTAGTAAAAATTTAAAAGTTGCCTATTTATTTCCGTAAATATATACAGTCGAGTCTCAATATGACATACTCTTTGAGACCGATCCTGGGGTATGTCGTATCGAGAGTCACTTGGGCTTGTATTGGAAGCCGTATGTTATATCGAGTTTTCCTTGGTAAACGTTTAATGAATCACACAATAACAACAATTAAAATTATCTTCAATCCTTTTCTGTTTCATTTTTTGGAAGTCTTTTTGGCAAGATGTCGTCTACTACCATGTCGAATTGCAGCGCTCTGGGATCAAGTGCTTCTTAATGTACTTCTCCGGCTTTACCTTGATTGGCCCTGAGTGCAGTTGAATGTGGATGCTTGAACTTTTCCAGCCAGCCCATACTTTCTTTGACCCTTCGATGCCGAGATGCTGCGTCAATTTCAACCTTTCCCTCTGAAAGAAAGAACCCAATAAAAGAAAAGCAATAAAAATCAATGTAACTATGACCAGAGGACCTGTCATTGCGACGTTATGACTTCTAACTGTCTTAACCCAGTGGAGATGTTCTTCTCAGAGATCTTTATCTTCTGCTGTCTTCATTTGAGCCCACTTTGCTTCGCCTCCTTCATTAATGATTCCTGCCTTGCCTTCGAGCGTTGTTTCCAACGTTTAATGAATCACACAATAAAAAACACTAAAATTATCTTCGATCATTTTCTGTTTCATTTTCTGGATGTCTTCTTTGGCTTCTTTGGCTTCTTTGGCCAACACAGTGAGAAAAAAACTAAAATGACAGAGGAAAATTTAGGGGAAGAACGACAATATTTTTGTGGAAAAACACAAGATTTGGATTCAAAACTTTATATATTTATATATTTTGGCAACTTTCTTTGCTGCATTATATATGAGTGTCATTTTTTGTAGAGACTGAGCGCGGGGTATGTTATATTAAGGAGCATTTTGTATTGAAATTCACTCTGCCTTAAATAGTTCAGGCAAACCGAATTTTGCCCAGGGGTATATGTTGTATCGAGACATGACTGCAATCCATTTTGTTCGCTTGTACTTTGTCATAGTGAAATAACTATACTGGTAATCGCATGTAAATCACGCTATCAAAATGGGTCGTATCGACTTCAAACGCCATTGTATTTAACAAAGTAATTTATCGAATGTTTTTTACCATAAAGATATTTTACGATAAAGAATGTGCACAAATGTTAAAAAGCTTGAATGTGCCATGTTTAAGAGTACAAATTTCGAAAATAAGTAATTGTATGTCTTTAAGGACCGCCGTATTTGCATTATACTACCGGAAGACAACTTATATTATTGCTAATTAACAGCTCGATTCGCTGCAGCAATATTTAATTAGGTACGGAATTCGGCTGTATTTTATTACTAAAATTGCCAGTTCAAATGAAGCAGCAAGAGAACAGTACATCTTGCTCACTGCCTTACTGCCTGATCGCTTGTGCCACAGCAATTTTCGTGTTATTTCTGGTAGGTTTGATCACAATGCCAAAAAATTAGAGTAAAACAGAGGAACTAGAGCGGCAGCAATGTTTTAAACATCAATAGCACTTTTAAATTTTTTTGAGGAAAATTAACTTGAATCAAACCAACTTTTCTATAAAATTTATAATAAAAAAGATTTATGAGCAAAAATCTTAGAAATCAAGTGTTCTGCATAAATTAAGCGAAGCAAAATTAAAAGGAAAAAAAACCTTTATGACTGTCCACGGTGTCAATGCGAGTGTGAGTGTAAGTGCGAGTGTAAGTGATTTTGCCATCGT
>JAKMXJ010021451.1:0-10875 GCA_029339935.1 Anguina tritici
TTGGCGAATTTGCTGTTGGCGAGTTTATCCCGTTGGCGAGTTCTCGGTTGGCGAGTATTAGCGTTGGCGAGTTTTTCGTTGGCAAGTTGGTTGTATCCCATCCTTTAGTCTGGGTGAACCTTGTATTTTTATGGACTATTTTGTGTGCTTTATAAACTACCTTGTAGACCATGAACTAAGTAATACAATAAGAAAGGCTTGCTTGAGTATGCAAATAATAGAGTACCAATACAACCTAATAAAGCAGTACTACCTGGTTTTAATGGTTTATGATCAGGTAAACTTATATCACAACTTTTTACTGCAAACAAATAAACACTTGACATTAGCAGTTAGCTTTGTTCCTGGGCTACAGGACAGTGTATAAAACACAAAAATACTTCGGGAAAAACACAATGATAAGTCAGACTAAAGGATGCGGTATGTGTCTTCCCCGGTTTACCTTAAAAACCTAACCTTACTTTAAGACTAAAATTTTCAGGCCAAAACACAGTCCCAAGCACCCTTTTGACTCGAAATTCGAGTTCGGCGACAAAAACTACATCCAGTCCGGGTAAAAAATAGAAAAAGAGCAACACTACCGCAGTGGGGGGTCGAACCCTGGACTCACTTGAGTCCGACAACTAGCGCTTTCACTCCCTGCCACGGTTGCAATTTGTGGTCGACTCTCTAATCCCTGTTTAATTTGGACACAAAAATTAAATAAATTATGGTCAAAAACCGCAGCTTTCTAAGTACATAAGGTCTTATTTCTATACTCTAGCTTGATAAACACCATGATTTGCCTGCCAGTCAACAGCTGCATTCTCAGTCAAATAAGGTAAGTTTAGTTAAACTGTATAAATAAAGTTACCACATTATCAGTTGCGCTCTCCAACCTAGCCATTTTACTGGACGCCTCCATCAACCATTGCTGAAATTGGCCGAGTGCTGAGTGGAAGTCACTGCGTGACCGTTGAGCTGCCTCGAGCACAGCTCTCCTGATCCTGAGCGAGTCGTTGAACTTGGTCCACTGGGTGTTCAGCTTGCTCGCCAGGTGGGAAAGGTTGTGGCCGTCGTCCCGTCTGTACACGTCCAGCAACTCATTGGACCTGTCGTTGAAAGACCTCATTTGCTCTTTCCACACCTCGGCCTGGTCGTGCAGTTGGGTGATCAGTTGGAGTTGGTCATTCAGGGCGGAATCATTGAGCTCGTTCACTTTGCCACCTGCTGTCACTTTTTCGTTGGCTGAAATGGTTTGGGATCATTTGTATACATCCATTTCAAAAGACGTTCTGGTATAATACCAGTGGTGTGCTAAGCAGAGAAGGGCCAGGGCTCTGGACCAGGGTTTTTTCGCCGAATTTCAACTAGGGCCGGGCCCTGTAGATGGCCCTGCCCTCTCGTGATCTCTGTCATAGCTATCCCAAAAAACCCCCAAATTTTTTTTCAGAGTACTAACCTTCAGCCAACCAAAGTTCAATATGACCACGCAACTGTTCCCAACTGCGACACTGCTCGAGGATCTGCTGGAGCTCCACCTTCCTTCTCTGACACACCACCAGTATCTTGTCCATCTCCTGTCTGGCCAGCTGAGCTCTCTCGACCACCAGCCTGTCCTTGGCCTCGTCCACAATGCGCAAAACTTCGATTTGATCAATGTTGAGTTCGTCGATCCAATTCTGGAACAAAAAAAATTTTCAGCAGTATTTTTTTAAATCAAAATTATGCCTTTACAAAAATGATCAATCGGATTAGTTAATTTGAATAAATGATATTGTTTTTGATGGGGACGATGGGAGTCAATCAGTCTGAAAAGAGGGAGAAAAGTCAAAGACCAATTGCTTGCTCATCCCACAGCACACACACACATGTGAGTGAGATGCGTAGAAATGTGCAAAGAGAACCGCCTCATTTGATTGTGCATGTTTACAGAGCAAAGGGCTTAAGTTGGGCCACATGTGGAATGGCATGCACAAACATGTGCTCTATTCCAGCAAAAGATTGTTTATAATTGTTGCAGTGTGAAAATTACAGACTATTGAAAAAACTGTGACGCAGGGTTGCATGCCCCAGTTTTTAGTCGGGATCGGAATTCAAAAAATAGTGGGGTCGGGATTCGGGATGGGTAAAATCCCGACTGGGATGGGGATTCAACCCTAGACGTGGTCAATTTGAAATGCTTTTGGCAGATTTCATTTTTTTGAGATGATAATTTGTTTGGTCTGCTATGGTGGTTCTGACTTCTCGACTAGCTGCTTCGGCAAGGCATCCCATACTTCGACGATCCACTGAAAATATACGAGCATCGAGGAGCCTTTGGACTACCACCCTTTGTCACTTTTTTGTTCCATGTACCATGCAGTCGTTGTAGAGCTGATGAACTTTGGCTTTGAAAGGCGCGTTCCACCTTATATCCATAAACAATTTTTCCATGATGTGTTTTTTAGTAAAAAGCCTCGAGGGTAAAATGCCCTGGGGTCGTCTATTAGAGAGGACCCTTGTAATAGAGAGGGTCCGTATATTTTTAACCCTTCTCAGAGGGCCGGACATTTTTGCCATTGAACAAGCGCACAAACGACGGTGGAATGGCCTTTGAATTCCGACCGCCAAATAATCATCTTAACCCTCTCAAAACAGAGATTTCCGGGGCTAGGGTCCCTAAATCAGAAAAGGGCTGGGCGAGGACGGTCATGGCCGATTTTTTTTTCAGAAATGCGGAAGCTTTTTGCCCCACCCCGTCAATAATTTCGGCTCAGAAATCTACCTGAGCTTTGCTGATGGCCTGTCGCACAATATTGGCGTCAGCCAGGTCGACAGTAATGGATATGTCTCGCTCGATCTCCTGCAACAAGGAGCGCAGTCTGGTCACCTAACAAACCACTTTAAGCCATTAAAGTGATCATTCCCAAAACCCACTGTGTCCAGTCTGCCCTGCTCCCCCACACTCATTTTGCGTTTGGGGTGTCTCTTGTCGTCCTCCTCGTCCATTTGGTCCCCGAAGTAGTCACTCTTTTTGGGTGGCTGGTGTTGCTGTCGCTCATTCCGGTACTCCTGTGCTGTCAACTGCTCTTCCATGGGTGTTTGGGAGCTTAGAGTGCCATACTCTGTGGAGTGCACCGACTCTCCACCATTCTCTGGGTGATCATTGGTGTTTGGAGCCACTTCCTGAGCTTGTTGAAGTCTGGTTTTGGTGGCATCCATTTTGGTGTACAGGTCCTCCAAGCCTTCTTCCAAATCACCTGAATTTGGAAGAAGTAAAGTTTATACCGTATAAAATCGGTCAATTGACGGCTGCGACTATTTTCCCTCGTCGAGGTACTCCTTTACCCCTTCAAATATTTATTTTTTGTTCCAAGATTGATAACCCAGGCGTGCCAAGAAATGTCCTCAGATTTAAGTGACAGATCTCATAACATAATTGATCTCAGATTGTGTTAGTTTTAGACTTCGAGACAAAAATGCAAAATTTAAATTGTGGGCACTACTGTTCTACACCGGTATACACCCAACTGGACACAAAAACTGACCGGATACACTGACTAGATACATGACAACTGGATACACCGACCGGATAAACTTTTTCAAAAGTGCGCCAAATACTATTCTCTTTTTTCACCCAGTTTTAATCATTAATTTTTATGCCAGCTGTGTCGGTTTTCCTTTTTGGTTGATGCACGTAATTTACTGCCACTTTTTAGTTTTCGCTATGGCTAACGTGGAGAAGGCTCACTCACAGCGAATTGGAGCAAAATCGGCGTCCGTCACCTTCACCAAAAATCGCCTGGGATGCTATGTTTGGGCAAAGACTCGTCGAATAATAATGAACAAGTATGAAGAATGAAATGGCTTGAGTCATTCCGTTCGACGTCCGGTCCGGACTTTCTTTTTCATGGACGTGTTCCGGACGCGGGCTTTTTTAGCGGGCTTCAGGAATACACATCCCTTTGGACCTGGATGGGACTGGACGTGTACGCGGGACGTAAAATCTGGACGTGGTCCCAACACTGGTCAATAGGGTCAAAAATCTTTTGTGGCACTGTATTTTGACCCTTAATTTGCCGAATATTTCGAGCATGATCGCTCAAAATATAGCTGCGACTCTGAGCTAAATTTTGAGTGGTTTCAATATAGTCAACTGCAAGCAGATAAGATGGTCACATTTTTGTAAAATACTTCAAAAAAATCTTACTATCCGAGCTCAAAAGAGCATTTTCCTGAAGCACCCTGTTGAATTGGTCGCAAACCATGTCGAACTGTTTGACCAGATCTTGCACTCTCTAAATCAGCAAAGAATTTAATGGGTTTGATTATTTTTGGTTAACGAATAACCTCATGGCTGGACTTCTCATTGGGATTCAACTGGCCACCCAGCTTGTCCATCTCCAGATTCAGACGTGTTTGGATGGGGGCTAGAGAGGCGCTGCGGTTCTCTTCTGCCTCCACCGCTAATTTTTCTATGTTCACCATTGAGGGCCTGCAAAATAGTCAATTGTGAAAGTTTAAGTTGTGTAAAAGGGTTATTAGTCAGGAATTATTTTTTTTTAATATTTCAGTGGTTAAAAAGCTTCGGAAGCTAGCGGAAGTAGGTTGCAGGTTTCATTTCTGAGTTTTTTCCAGAGTTTTTGCCTTTGTTTACAAGCAGCTCAGCCGCCGGTGGGTCGCCAGGTAGTGGGGCTGAGAAATCAGTGATTTAGTCACTTCAAATTGAGTTCGAAGGACCATTATGGGTAGGATACCAGATTTGATGACCCATTTGGCCAAATACCCGAAGTCTTAGATGGTCCAGATAGAAATCCAGATGGGAGAGGGGTGGGTGCACTGGCTTGAGTTGTTTTGGTCATTTAGACCTGTGTATTGGTCTCTTAAAACGGCGTCTACAGTATCATTTTGGCTTGTATGGTTTTCTGGGCCATTTGGGTTGATCCCCAAAACCGGAAGAGTGGACATCCATCTATAGAGGAGGACTGGGTACCCAGTAGTGAGGTGTCTATAAACAATGTGTTTTAGCGAACGTCCAGCTGGGTACCCTCGTGGTTACCTACCCCGTGTTCTGAGGTTATTCTAGAGAAAAACGTGTTTTAGTCCCTACAAACCTGCTCATCACATCCCTCTAAACAGTATAGCATGGTTTGTTGAGCAGTTTGGATGTAACTCCACTTTCTCGGGCGGTCATCCGTCTGGACCATGGGGTCCCGGATTACACACATTGACATGCACCTGAGTGTCGGGTGGGTACTCCGGCTTGAGGGGTTTTAGTCACGCAAATCTGTGTTTTGACATTTCAAAGACCGTTTCGAACTGGCCGTACACCCACAATGAACCGTCAGGAGTCACATAGTTTCCCCCAAAAACTCTGGAAGAGAAAATCACAAAAAAGTTTCTTAGTTGTTGACCTCCCACCAGTAACTTAGCCTCCCTCCACTGGACTGAGCACAGATCGATAATAATTAGGAGGGCAAAGCAAACAAGTCCCCCTCTTTGTTGTTTAATGGAGGAGTAGTGCCTGGGGCCACCATAGAACAGTTGTTGTCCACTGACCACTGACCTGTATATCTTGGCTTGTTGCACCACGGCTAGCTGTTCCAAAGCCTGCTTCAGCCACGCTTCCAGTTGCTGGACCTCTGACCAGAACTGCTGGCAGGATAATTTCTGGTCGTCCACCTCTTTGAACTTGGAGCTCACTTCCAGTTTGAGCTAAAACAAAGCTCAATTTTGTATTAGAGATGGAAACGGTATTTGATAAGAATTTGCTAAATAGTCTTTTAGCAGGCTCTTCTGTGCAATTTGGGTTGTAGATAAGTTCAAGGCCAGCTTATTTTTCTGGACAGATGACAAAATACCGTATTCACAAAATGCCGCCGTAAAAATAACCAGAGACGGTGACACATACGCTCGTTTTTGCTTATAAGTTAAAGGCTTGACTTGACTCTTCATCTGAATCCTACTTGTTTGTGCTCAATAGAAAGCCCGATACGTGTCCAGCACTTTCAGCTATCATACGCTTAAGTTAAATTGGAATTCACGCGACTACCATGATGACCCATGCTGAAAATGGTGTATAAATTATGTGATTTAACCACTTGCTTCAATTAGTCCAATTCGGCACTACTTTTGATCAAATTCTTCCTACTTTTTGCAGAAATACCGGGCATTAAATTCTACGCTACGCCGATGACTACGTTCGACAAGGTGAGGTTCTCCCTTAACCCTGGGTATGTTGTATGATCCGCAGCCCTACCACTTTTTATCGGGGATCAGTAGCATTAGAGATGAATAGGACCTATAACACCTACATCGCTGATCCTCTTGGCCAATCGAGTGACGTTTCTTCGGATCTCATGCTTCACATCAGGTTCCACAGTAGCCAGAGCCACAAAGCGGTCCTTCAGGTTCTCCAACAACCGCATTGACTCTATTTTCTCAGGCATTTCGTTGAATCTTCCAAGCACCACCTGCCAGTGGTAATCCAGCTGTTCTAGGTCGAGAATGGAGGGCAGACCTGTCTAAAAAAATTCTTTTTATGGACTTTATTTTTAAGTTTTACACAGAAAAGTGGTGTAAATGCCGGAAAATAGGATGCTCTATCCCAAAATTCTAATCCATAATTGCACCCACAATGTTGGCCTCAGTCTCATCACACCAGAACTCGAGCATTTCTAGCTGGTTGAGGAGGTGCGTCTGGTCGGACAGTCTTTCCTCCAAGTGCTTCCTCCTTTCCCGTATTTCCTTGCTGTATTCATTGAAGTCGAGGCTCATTTGCTGGAGTTTGGACTGGAGCCTGTCCTTGGTGGCAGTGGACAACTGGTCCATGCAGCTGGCTAGGCGGTTGCTGCACTGCTGCAGGCTCACAGCCAGAGGAGGCAGTTGGTCTTCCAACTCAAGCTGGGAAGCTTCCAATTCATCCAGGTCGGGAGACCGGTTACGACCATTGATGTCCGGCGGATGGGAGCTGAGGTTGTTAGGCGAGGTGTGGGCAGCCTGCTGCTGGTGGTGGTGGTCATTGCTCTCCGATGGTCTTAGCTGCAGTTTGATACTGGATTTTAGGTTTTTACAAAGTTTTTAAAGTGCACTATTGTCATTTAGCAACAATGACCATCCAACTTGTAGTCATGCAGGTGACCATAAAATTCTTGCGCCTCAACTCGCTCAAGTTTTTCAAACATTTCGAAGATTTATTGACAGTATAATACACCAAAATGAAGCTGAGACGCTGAGGTGCAAGACTAGGATAGCAGGCTTTAAAAATCTGCACCTCTACCTTCAAGCTTTAAAATCTTTCGGAAAGTTATCCACGAGAGCTGCTCCACAACCGCCAATTGTTGTGACGGATGTGGAAGCGCTCAACTGTGAAGACCTTCTCACCGGTAAAAAGGACGGCCCTGTGAGCACAGACTTAACAGACGGCTTAAAAATTCTTCGTCCTTTCTCGAGTCGCTTTCCCGTCATTGCTTCTGTTAACATTTGATCCTCCGTTTCTGATCGTTACCTGATTATCTGAGTTTCCAGCTATCTTTTGAAGATCTTTCGGACTGATACCTTCTTCATTCCGAGTGCTTTTGCCATGGTACTCATTGATTTCTGATCATTTTACTTGATTCTCTTCCGGAGCCTTTCCCTGTTGGTTGGCCTTGCTACTGTCATCGCTCTTCCACTTCTCGGATGATCCTCGACCTTGCCAGCCTCCCAAGAATGATTAATGCACATTTGAACTGTTCTTCAAGGCATGTTGACAATCTTTGAAATTACATTTGTCTTCTCCCCCGCTTTCAACAACGAAATTGCTGCAGATCAATTTTCTTTTGCCATCAAAAAAGAAAAAGTGATAATTCGTGGATAGAAAAATGAAATGGAAGGTTTTTTCATTTTTCTCTACTCTACAAAATTACATATTGCCCTGCCTTTCATTTTGTAAACAGGCGCCGGAAAAGGCGTTTGAACATATGTGAAGGAACTTTGTGGTCACTCTGTATGCCGACAACCAGACATCTTTTCAAAAACTTTTAACAGATTCCGGAGAACATTTTGGGCACTCAGGTCCAAACTACTCGGGTCAAGGAAGGCCATAACAATAAAAAAATCTCTGCAAAAAAGGTATTTTCGTTTCAAAATATAAAATCCTTTGAAAAGAGCCACCAGCAACTGTTCTCTTACCCAGAAATCCTACCTCACGACCATCTTCAGCGGATACTATACTACTGAGCCAGTGAAGCGTTGTTTTTAAGACCTTTTTTTCATTACTTATTACTCAAAGGGCGCCTATCTGGCCTCCTTACAAATTTCTTGCTTATAGAAACCGGAAAACACGAGGAATGAATAATTTCTCACCATTTGTTGTTTCCACCTGATACCCAGTCCAGCTATAGATGCCTCACATTGGTCAAACATTGTATCCAGACCAGTCAGCGCTCCTCTCCTCTGCTCCAGTGCTCTCCTCTTGTTGGCTAATTGTTGCTGCAAAAAAAAGTTCTGGCTTATGTCTCAAAGGCCATAAACGCTACCTGGAGTGTAACCACCCGTTGTAGGACGTGTTCCGACTCAGCCAAATCCATGGTCATCTGTTTTTCCTGAATGACCTGTTCCCCCCTGTCCAGCTCCACTTCAAAGTCCTGCATAATCTCCAGTTTCTCTTCTATGCCTTCGAATGGCAGGTGTTCCTGTTGCTCCAGATACTCCTCGATAGTGTCCAGGTTGACGTAGAACTGTTCCAGGGTGTATTGCCCCCCCTCAGCCGTCTGCAACCCCCTGACTGGTCTAACAGAAACAGTTGTTTTCAGCAGTTCTGAGTCCTGCTTCCTGGTTTCATCCTCGCCCTCAGTGTCCTGCACGTCCATGGCTAGCGACAGACCAGCCCCACTAGACATGCTATGGACCGAAGTGGCATCTGGAGCTGCTTGTTTGCCATTTTTGAGTGGAGGATCTTCACTCTGACTCACACTCATGGCTTCTTGAGCCTGCAAGGCTTTGACTAGAGCTTCCTGCACTCGACCCTCGATTTCCCTCAGCTGGGCATTCAGCTGGTCCATGGCTTCGGCTTCCTCTGCTGAAATGGAGGAGGGAGGTGGGGATATGAGGGGGTTCTGGGCATGGGAGGAGTAGCCAGGCAAAGCTTTGTGCAGGTCGTCTGCCGCTAGTTGAAGCACCCGAAGTTGGCTGCAGGCCTCCATCAGGTCTTCTTGAATGGGCTGCTAAAAATTAAAGTTGGTGATTTTTTGGGGAAACAAATGGTTATATCGAGCTTTTTCTTGCTTCTGATTGTCGTTTTTTTAACTTTCGTTTGTTTTTGTGGAGGGTTCAGCGCATTTTATCAAAAACACCCGACACTGGGACACCCGAGAATTTTGGAATGAAACCTAGAGGGAAAAACCCATGCTATTCTACCCAAAATGATGTGAGCAAAAAGGTTTGAAGGCACCAAAACCCCTCATACCGGAGTTCTCAAACATCCCTCATCCCATATCGACCATCCGGCATTTCGGGGATTTAGCCAAATAGGCCAGCAAACCATGGTATCCCATAGCTGAACACAGCTTGAAATGATACAAACACCGATTTTTTAGACCAAAACCTCAAAATCATACGCTGAAAACATTTTGTACACTACCTGGGCACCCACCTTCCCCTCCAGATGGATGTCCATTACCCGATTTTTGGGAAAACAACCTTAATGGACATCAAACCATACCATCCTACCCAAAATGATTGGGTGCATACGATTTGGGTGGACAACATGCACTAATCTGAGCCATCAAACCTACTAAACCTGAAGTACCCGTCCCCTAAAAAGGCCTCAACCCAAATTTTTGGTAATCAACTCAAGTGGAAAACCATGCCACTCTACCTCATGTGAAATCATTTGCCGAGCGCAGTTTGAACAGACCCAAAAACCGTCTTTAGTGACCAAAATGTCAAAACCGGATTCACTGAGAGTCACAATATTTTGGATAAATATGCAGCCATATATCAAATAAGCATTTGCCAAAATGTCGACAATCGCGCACAATCACTCATTGTTCTGATAACAGCATGGTAAAAGGTCGGCTCTAACCCCAACAGCCATCGATTAAATGCAAATGTCACAAAAATGGCGAAATGAACCATTTGACAAGCCACAAATGAAACAAATAAAGATGGGGGAGGGGGGGAGGTCCATATTAGGAATGTAAAAAATAGTGTAAGTGGCCGTTTGTTCGCACCCACCTCACAGCTAGTGATTCATCCAATCTTATCTCAAACCGAATAAATTTGAAGCAAAGAGAAAAATGTGCGAAAATCACTATAGAAAGGGAAGAGAGAGAGAGAGAGAGCAACTGTTCAGCCAGCAAAACAATCATAAAACAACAAAGCCTTGTTTGGCGGCCAGTCAGCTAGACCAAATAAATCACAGGCTTATATAACTGAAATCATTTATCAAGTGAGGTGTTCATCCCATCAACTTTATCGGCTATTCTTCAATGCAAATGTGTCTAAATGTTTGCGTTTGGCTGTAGACGTCCATATAGGCATTGCCACGGCTTTTCAAAACGGGGATACGCCGCTTTGAAATGTCTTTTTTCGAAAATTTTTGTATCTTGATGTAACAATCACTATTTGTGGCAAATAATTTTTATTCTGAGCGACCCCAGTAAGCAGAATGTCCTCAGGAATCCGAATTCGGACGCAGAATTATAAAGACATACTTGGTTGTCGAGATATGACTAAAAGTTGGGTGGGAATCATTTCAAAATAACAGTAGCCCAACTTTTATTCTTATCTCAGCAGCCAGGCATCTTTTTGAAATTCTGCGTATGGATTCGGATTTCTGATGACATTTTACCTACTGTGAACCTCAGGTAAAAAATTTCTACCTCAAATAGTCATTGTTACATCAAAACCCCCACTCCCCGCCCAAATCAG
>JAKMXJ010021558.1:0-10754 GCA_029339935.1 Anguina tritici
AATAACAGATCTTTCGTTTGGTATGTCACATGGTATATAATGATCGATACTGAATCAATATATGCCATCTAACAAATCAGTTCGCGAACTTATCGACCAACCTGATAGTATGCACGCCAAAACAATTTTTAGATAATTTTGTCCCCATTTGTGCTATCGCCGTTCATCCTGAATCCAGCCGCAGGCACTCCAATTGTTCTTAGCCCATTTGCACTTTCACCAATTATATACTCGCCTCAATTCTTTTCTGCCCTGATACTCAGTCCCTATGTTTTAAGCCCTGTAAGTGGTTTATCTTTTATGAAAATTCTAAAACAGTTTGTTTAGGTGATAATGTCACCTTTGGTTGCATTTACCGTCTTACTGTCTCCAAGTTATTTGAGTTGATGTTAATTTGTAACATTTGATTTGTTTTAAGTACAAATTTGTCAAATTTAATACCAGTTAATCAAAAATATAAAATTGACCCAGAAATATCCAAAATAATAAATGAAATACAAACTCGGCAGCTAATCAAGATGTTCATGTTCAGGAGCAAGCAAACTTTGACAAAAAGCTGCACGCGCGACACTGTTTTCCCTACGAGTTAGAGCAAGAATTCAAAGCCGCAGAGGCTAATCGAAAGATAGGAGGATACAGTTTCCGAAGGCACAGAAAGGAAACAGATCGCACGCTTCAAGTCTGGCATTTTTGACCTTGACGACGGTCTAAGCTCGAGCCTCCCTCGGCCTTAGGGAGGTCCTAAGCCTAGACAAGGTCGAGAATGTCGGACTTCAAGCGTGCAAACAATTTCCTTGCTGTTCTTTCGGAGACTGGCTCCTCTGATGTTTCAAGCGGCCTCTGCGATTTTGAAGCCTTATTCGAACTCGTAGAACAAACAGTGACGCGCGTGCAACCTTTTGTGAAAGATTGTTTACGAAGACTGTTTCATCTGAACACCCTCTCGCTTCCATGAAAACCTTTGCTCAACAAATTGGAACTAGGAAATTTAAAATGTGTCTTGTAGAGGAAAGAAAGGGCTGTCAGGTAACATTCTTGGGGCATATATTTTCTCATTCCAGACAAACTTGACTTAAAAAAAAGTGCTACGAACTTATTAGACCATCCAATATGTATTTTTTTTAGCTTTAAAAATTTAAATAACAAAAGACGAGCATCTATTAGAAAGGAGAACCTCTATTAGTAATATTTTTAGATAATAAATATAAAAAGTCTAGGTACTTCTTCGGAGTACCCTGTGCATTTTTGAATTTTTTGAAGTTCTTGTTTTTCATTGAATTTTCATTACCTTTTTTATCGTACATTTACAGGCGAAATGGAGAAACTACGAAATTTTAACTCTGAAAAGATGTTTGAGATCATTTTTAGGGCCCGGTCGACAACTTTTTTCACATTTTGCCTTGGAGGACCAAGGTAAAGGGGTACTGGAGGCTACCTGGGTACTCCATTTATTGATTTTTTACCTTGTTTTCAGTACCAGAACAAGACAAAAAGAGTCTTTAAATGCATTTATTGTCAAGAGTAATGCGAATAAATCATTTAGACATGGTCCAAAAATTTTCATAACAAAAAAGTCAAAATGCACAGGATATTCCGAAGAAGTACCAAAATCTAATTATTTTGTGCCGAAAAAACCTTAAAGTATGCCGACAAAAGATGTTAAAGATTATGTCTCCTTTCTGTCATCACTTAGAAGGATTTTCTTTAATTTATCAAAGAAGACAGACAAGAGGTGCGAGGCAACAAGTGATTTATGGATGTGAAAATGTAGCATGAATGTCGTCGTCAAAGACAAAAAATATCTGTTCACTAATTAATTTAACATTACAAAAAACTGAGACCATTTTGCTTAAAAGCAGGAAGACAAGAGAATGAGATGTAAAAGACATCACCTTTACTCTCTTTGTAATAACTGGTGTCCAAAAAGTTTGGAAAGACTTTTTGAACTAATTCTTTCGTATGAAAATGTTGTAATAAGCAAATCCCAAAACGCAGGTTTTGTAGCTCTGTTTATCCTCGTCCGAATGATATATAAAATTTATCTGGGCTATTTCAGAATAATCAGAATTCGGCTCCAAACACTTGCGAGGTCACCTTCAGAAATTGACAAGAATTATCGTCACTTTAACTGGTCAAAAATTTGATTGAGTGTTGAGTGCTGTAACAAGGTGTTTGCACTATCTTGTAGCGCAGATCAAGAGCTACAAACCCCACTATACACAATGCTTTTTAAGTTTGAGAGAGTTGAGATGTATATCGAAAAGAATTAGTTCAAAAAGTGTTTCCAAAGTTTTTGGATACCAGTTAATAGTCTGTAATTGACCAGATGACCAAATTTACTGTTCTTCACAATACTCTGCTGTGCCTTCTGAAATACTTTGGACTTTTGGTTAATAAAAATGGTAATTTATTGTGTTGCATTATATTAGGGCTCACAAGTCTACGGCAAAATAACGGTTACTGTGGTCAGATCTTCTTGATTTTTTCTTATTTATCTTATTTCGACCTCCTCTTTCTGATTTCCTTTTTTCGAAAAATCAAAAAGTCTTGTTTTTAGTCTAAAATGAGCAAGGAGCACTGGTTAAAATAGCATATTTTCAATAAATCTACTTATTTTTTATGTAATTTACCCAAATATGCTTATTTGGAAAAAACTTGGGAGCCCTGCATTATATTGTATTGTTTAAAGTTTAACGAAAGCTCTTCTTTAGTTCTTTTACTACTAGTTTTTGAGTCTTCAATGCTAGTGTCGTTGAAATTACAAGCCATGGCTCATGAAACCAAAGTACAAACGGTATCTATGAAAACTGAGCATGGAGTGCAATTGATGCAGCATTGGACGGAACAAGCTGTTGGAAGTTTTATGGCTGCAGTGGCGAATAAAAAGTAATTGAGAATTGTAATAGTATAAAAATATTTAAAGGTATAGTATTCTAAGTAAGCCACCCTAAAGCTCCATTGATAAGCCGTTTTTCACTTTTCAAGAGTAATGTTTGCGGCTACATTTCTATGGGTTGTTTTTATCCTTGAATATTATTTGAGCATATAGTCACTTAAAATGTAGTAAAAGGATCAGATTCATTTTAAGTAATCATATGCTAAGATATCACAAATATATTTAGAAGTTGAAAACATAATCCCACAGACCGCTTCTTGCAAACATGGGAGTGAATCCATAGCTGTTATACCAGAACTGATGTGAATTATGCGCTATCGCAGCTGCTTCTTTGGAAGTCCCAAAAGAGAAGATGCCGTGCCAGAAAGAACGGCTTAAAATTAGTTTCTCAAACTCATAAGTGATCATAATCGCCCTGGCCGACCAACTGAATTTGATGAAGAGTGCCTAAATGGACTTTTAAGGGAGGACGGCTATAAAACCAATGGGGAGCTGGCAAAAAATTAACAGAAGCGCTATGACTATCTCCCGTCATCTGTCATCTTCCTCATAAACTGCACACATTTACCTGTCTGCAACAGTAGCTTTGGCACCACGGTTGAAAGCAAAAAATGTCGAAAAGGCTGACTTTTGTAAGAATTTAGATTAAAAATCTACCTTAAGATTCGCAAGAGTTTAATAAAGTATATTTTGTCCCTTTTACTTACCTGGTATTGCTTTTCTTTCAATTTTACTCTTTTTGCAGTTTAAAGACAAAGCCTAAACATATCCTTCTGGAGTTTGGAGATTGCACAAGAAACTCCAAGAGCATACCACAACAAGCCAAATGTGTTTCTCAATTGCTACGCAACCAATTTACTGGCAAAAAATACATGAAGCCTTGTTCCGTAAGTTTTCATTTGAAGTGAAAAAGACACAACATACAGTTCCTCTTTTTTAGAAAAATCGTTTGCAAAAATACAGTCAGTCGACAAAGACATCCTCAATCAAAGGATCCCATAAAAAAGCTTTTGCTGACGGTTTCCGGTTGTACAATTCGTTTAACAAGAATGTCGGAGGAAAACCTGTGGTTGTCCGACGTCAAAATTACAATCTATTGTCTACAGACTCGGGTCAAATGTCTCCGCTAGGTGAGTATAATTGCCGTATCTTCTTGAAGATAGCCCTAAGGCTATTTTTCAAAACCATCGGAAATCAGGGTATTCAAGGTCAATCTCGTCATTTTTGAGTGCTTAAGCAAAGTACAGAAAGTGGAATCGTTAGAATTCGTATCAGTTAAACGACCCGGTCTCTTCCTCATCATGCCAAATTTTGAAAACTTGGATTCGTGGGTACCACCGGGGTGCCCATCGCCCGCTGTTAATAGTAGGCGGATGACTATAAAACTAGGGTGGGACAAAAAGCTTATGAGGAAACTTTTTTCAAAAGTAGAGCGGAATTTTTCTATTTTTACTTGAATAGAAATTGACATCTGAGAGAAGATGAAGGATCGAGCACCATTCCGCTCCAATTTTAAACCTTTTTGTAGGGCGTAATTTCGGAAAGTAGGGCTTCCGCCCTACAAATAGGCCAGAATGGGCACCCCGGAGACCATCTTAAGGGTGCCAATAATATTGTGAACCGCTTTTTGTGTTTACACTATAATATGTTTCCTTAACGTCTAATTCAATAGTACAACTTGATTCTATGATAACGGTGTAGCGTGATGGAAGTTTATTGTGTTGTCCGATCTGGCAATTTCAGGTGAAGCCATGCTTGGGCATAGGACAGCCCCTGATGAGGAAAGTTTGTGATGCACACTTCATGGTATCATGAACTGTGTTTTGCTTATGAGGTGATATAAGCCAGTGATTTTGTCACAACTTTTCCTTATAATTAACATCTGGTAGGGAAAAGGACGGGAATATACCGGGTATTTTAAGAAAATGTGATAGGTAAAAGCGAAGCGCTTGCTCTAGTTGTGGTAAAAAACCCTGTAATTTGAAATGGTCTATTTTAAAGTAGAGAGCCATTTTAGAGAAAACAGGCACTTAATGAATAAACCATTTCAAAATCATCATTTTAGGCGGAGTAGCACAACTTCTAATGAAATCAGTCTTGGCAGCTAAAAAGAAGACTGAAACTAGACCGTCAGTTTTTTGGCGACTGATTTAATTTTTATATATTTATTGCAAAAATAAAATTTATAAGCTTTAGTTGGCAGGAAACGATTGCTCGACTACAGAAGAGTGCCTCAGGGAAAATAAACTTGCAACCTAAGAAGCAGCCTAAAACGCTGAAGGATTTACAACAAATCATACTTCACAATATGGAAAAGCGTGGAAGTGTGGAACAAAATGTAATTTTTTTAACAATACGCAATCTATATCAAAGTTAAAACCCAACAAAAAAGCTTTAAAGGGGCATACCAGTGCTATACATGAAAAAGGTGGAGACCAGCAGTGTTTCTCACTGGCATAATGTTTTTGAGGGTATTTTTCTAAGTCCAATCAGGGTCTTTTGCCTATCTCTTAGAGGTAATCTAAGGTCGCCTACATCACAAGTCAGTGACAAATGGACAGATTTTTGAAAAATTGCTGGTCTCTCCCCCTCTTTTGCACTGTAGTACACTAGTATACCCCTTTAAAGCAGTTTTATTGAATTTCCTGTAAATCGAGGACTTTTGACATAAAATAAGTTTTTTTGTTCATAAAACCAGTGACATGCATACGAATCTAAGATCCCAAAATTTGACTTATAGGGAGTGTGAACTACTTCTTTAAGTAATGATAAACATTACCTTTAACGGTTATAAATAAGAAAAACTGCTATAATTACTATAGAACTAAAACCTAAAAATAATTTTTAAGCTAAAAGACTTTGATGAATCTCAGCAAAAGGCTAAACTATCGCCGATGGAAAAGTCTAGCAGGGTGCACAACCAACTTCCTCAAAAGTTAGTTAACTTACTCAGAGATGGTTTGAAGTTAGCTTGGTCCATTGCAGGTATGGTTGTAGCTTACATTTATCGCTCGATAACTCAAATTTTCAGGCAAAAACACCTCTGAATTCACCAAAAAGACCATAAAAGTAAAAGAAAAACTATTTCCTCTAATTATATCTCGTGGAGATCATTAGAACCCATTTAAAAAGGAATCTATAGTATTTTGTATTTGAGCGTAAAAGTGTTGACATTTTTGGGCAAGTGAACCCTCAAAATATAGCCGTGAATGTTTGACTGCATTTGGAGAGGTCACTTGCCCAAAAAAATTTCGCGTTTTGACGGTGAAAAGTACAATGCCCCAACCCCCTTTTTAAATGGCTTCTTATTATCCATTGTGGGGTATAATTAGAGGATATACGGCAACTGATAGAAGTCACAAATATTTAGTTTTAGGCCATCTCACCCCGATTTTTTAGTGTTGTACCTGAAGAACAAAGTGTAGAAGGAGATGTGGTTAAATAAGAATGGTTGTCAAAATATACAAAAGTCACTTTTTCAGGTTAAACTTCTTTCCCCATCATTATTATCCCTGCACAAAGAAGGCAAAGGGCTGGAAAAGCTCACAAGTTTACCAAGTCTTATCAAGGGTTTCAATAATAAAGACCAGCAGGCTTGGATGAACCTAATAATGGAAGCAGCTGGTGTTACAGAAGAGGCTGACAAAGCAGACAAGGTTAAAGAGGCATGCCACTATCATCGTAAAGTATGGAGACCTTTTTTCGAACCACTTTTTTCTGACTGGAAAATAAAAGCCAACAATATACAGGCCCCTTTTTTAATCACAGAGGCGTTAAGGTGGTCTAGGTGTTTCGCTTCCAGTTTGTTCTTCAAAGGACATGATCTCAATTATCGGTTGAGTGGTTTTGCTTTTGAGGAAAATTATTAAATAAAAAATCCAAATCAATTCAACCTCACGGCTCTCCAAAATGCCTGAATATGAATTTTTTTACGTTTGTTAGAAAGTTTGCGGAGAAATTCAAAAAGTCTTCAAATTTACCAGAACTTCACTAAAAACCGTGTGCCGGACTTCAAATTGCCTCTAGTTTTCACAGGTGCTCAACTTTGCGAAGATTTGCTCCAACTTTGTAGAGGAGATCCAGGGTTGCATTTTGAGCTATGACTCGCCATTAGTTATACAAAATACGGGGTTTTCATACAAAAGGAAATTCCTTATAACTTTTGATCTTGAAATTCGAGGTAAATCTTAAATTTCACCTGATCTGTACTCAAAATTTTGGAGGAAAACTTCCAAATCTGATGTTAGTCACCTTTTTGATTTTACGTTGAATAGACAGCTCGGAAAAAAATAGACAAAAAAGGAAAAAATCGTGCGTACCCACAGGTGACCGGCTTTTTCCCCATGTAAAATCCTTTGAAGGGAAGCTTTACCATGCAAACACACGGCAAACGTAAAAAGATGCATTTTTGAGCGTTTTGAAGAGCCGTGCACCTTTTTGCAGTATTCAGTCAAGACAAGCTTGATTCAAAAATGGTCCCCATAATTTACAAGCACAGCGGAAGGCAACCTTTAACTCATCATCTTTGCATATATGTTTGCGCTATAACTAAATTTCAGATTTTTAATGAAAACTCTCAAAGTTCTTTACAAAACTTTCAAAAACAATATCAAGATGAAGCTAGAGCTGCGGACGGCACCCCTCTCTATTTTACTAAAGAAAATGTTACACGAATGTATGGGCAAGTGGAAGAGAGAAAAATCACTCTTTTTGAGCATTTAAATGGCAATTTAAGCACTGATCAGGTAA
This sequence comes from Anguina tritici, assembly GCA_029339935.1. Classification (NCBI taxonomy): domain Eukaryota; kingdom Metazoa; phylum Nematoda; class Chromadorea; order Rhabditida; family Anguinidae; genus Anguina; species Anguina tritici. Next base: position 7,646 of record JAKMXJ010021558.1, read on the forward strand.
TAATGGAAAGTATATGTATGCAAGTTGTCCCAAAAACTGTCCTACTTTTTGGCAAGTTAACCCCTTGCCTGAACTTACTTAATTTATTTTATTCCATTGGAGACTCATCTCTAATAAACGTTCTTTTAAGTCCTGTAAGGCAGGCAGACAGCTAATAGAAAATGAGCAGGGAGGCCTAGGGTGATCCGATGGCTCAATTAGTTAGAGGCCCAAATTGTAAGGAGGAAGTCGTGGGATCACCAGTTTCCTGTTCCTGTTCAAAACAGCACGCGTCCACTGGCGTACGCTTACTGTTCTAAAATCTTGCTTAACCAAAAATGTCGGTTTGTCTTGAAAACCTACATTTTAACCTGAGTATGAGAGCTGAACTGCTATACAAATTTTGCAAAACTTGTAGATGTTGTGAATAGGAGAAAATTTAGAGAACAACATCTGAGCGGAGTAGAAAAGTCTTTCAAAAACAGGATTATTAGAAACTAAAAGAAAGCGAAAATTTTCGGAAAGCAGTCGTGAACAAACTTAGTTAGCAGTGACTTAAAGGGACATGTTCACTCTTTGATCGGAATTTATCAAAATATGTATCGGACAGGACAAATAGTATACGTGGGGCATGGCACGAAACACGTCCGAAAAAGTCATTTTAACAATTTTATAGTTTCGTTTGACCAAAAAGACTTCTTCAAACATTTTTCGTGCCAAGGCCCTCGTGTACTATTGATCCCCATCAATCCAAATATTGATATATTCTGATCAAAGTATGAACATGCCCCTATGATCGGTGTGTATACGTTTAAAAATTTTTGGGATATTTTTTGAATTCCCCCCGTTTTTAATTATCAAGTTTTTGGCAATTTGACACAAAAAGACGCAGTTTGAATCCTTCCAAATTGAATCCACCTACCCGCGCCTAGAGCTTCGCCTAACAACAAAAAACGAAAAAAACTTGTCTGAAAAGAGCCAAAGGTTTGAAAATCAAAAAATGTGCCAAAGGTGTTTAAACGTCACTAAGTCACACCTACTACGCTATCTCTTATCACAGCCTAGAAATTTTTTGAGTAAGGGCTAGAGATAAACTATATGAACTATAATAATAATACTGAATATTTTAGATTCATGAGTTGAACAAAACCGGCTTTGCTTTGCTGACTCCTTACCAATTAATATTGCTGTATGGACCTAAGTCTCCTTATAAGGATGTAGAGGCACTACGAAGATTTAAAAATTTGAACAATAGCAATCTGCAACACATTATAGAAGATGACATTCACAAAGCGGCCCAATTGAAGTCATTTAGTGTTCGGCTGAAACGTCAAACCCCGAGCATAATTTTAACGCCAACAAGTTTTTCTCGTATATTCATTTAGACCTATGATTCAGGCACATACTAAGACTTAAAAGGGATACTCCCGAACTGTCGGGTTTTTTGGTTAAATACAGCCATAGCTCAAAATACATACGATTTAATTAGTCAAACTTCAGGGATTTTTTCCGAGTGGGTTGAAAATATCTGAGGGGAAAACTGCCGAACAGCACATTTTGTATGTCTCAATCCCACAGTATTTTATGCCAAACAACATAAATTCACTGTTGAAGAAAACAAAGAATTTGAACCTGAAAAATAGCATTGCGCACGTGTGAAACTAACATTTTCTAGTATTAGCACACCTTTTAATTAAGCTTCAGTATGTATCTGCACTCATACTACGAATTTTTAATAAATTAACAAAATTTAGAGATCAGACCAAATGCAGGTGGAGCAGTAGTATTATCTCCAATCATCTTCAGGTCTTTCGTTTATTTATTCGAAACGATATAACAATTTAATATCTTTAGTCCGGCCATTTTGGCACCAGCTGTGTTGGGACCGTAATTGATCCCTGAGTTTGGCAGTTTAAAATAAAAGCTTTTTAGAGTGGTCTTATCACCTCTACTATTTGTGCCCGTGGTTCTATCACCCAGAGCAATGTCACCTTTGATTTTGAGTCCGTTGGCGTTTGCACCCTTCATTCTGTCTCCAGTGGTGCTGCATCCAGTCATTCTATCACCTGGCGTATTTGTTCCTGCTGTCTTGTCACCTGTCGCACTAAGCCCATTTATAATGTCTCCGCAAGTGTTTTCACCGGTAAAACAAAGTTTGACTAAATATTCGTAGTCCTTTTTACTACTTTTAGACTATCTTGTCCCCATTCGTGCTGTCACCGGCTATTTTGGTAACATTGTTATATAATATTTATCACATTTTTTGTATTTTCAGAATCCGAAAGCTGGATCGCCTGTTATTTTAAGTCCTTTTGCACTTAGCCCCAGTATCTTATCGCCACAGGTAATTTGGAAAAAGACCTTTTCAACTGTTTAATTTAAAATTTTTAATATAGGCTTTTGGGGCTTTGATATTGAGCCCATATGCAATGTCGCCAGCTTTACTATCGCCGTTGGTAGCCTACACGGTTTTCTTGTCGCCAAGTTACTTGAGTTGATTTCAGTTGTGATATTTATAAGTGATGTTTATTAGTCAGTCATATTTATAAATATTTATAAGTCTTTAATAAAATAGTTATAAAGTAATAAGTAGTTTTGAGGATAATGAAAATGTGAAATTACAGGGTGCTTCAAAAACACGGAGAATTTTCGGAAAAATATCATTCAAAATTGGTTGAATGTTTTCTCTGCACTCTTTTTGTCATCTCAGTGCTGCTTTTACTAGCTCTCTCTTCCATTTTAAAATGAATCGAGATTTGCGTCCAACTTTCGTCAATTTGAGGTAACAAGGCAAGAGGATCGGAGACGTTCCAAGGCTCTTCAGCATCTAAAAACAGTCCGCAAAACGGTCAAGCTATTTGAAGAAACCGGCAACAGCAATAATTGAAAAATATCTGGAGGCCGCTAACTGCAAAAAGCGAGGAGAACCTGGGAGACGCAGCAATAATAGCCACAGTAGCATACCTGCACGAGTGCCAGCGCCGCAGCCCGGCGCTGGAGGCGGCGCTCCAAAAATTTTCGGGGTCTCTAAATCAGACTTTGCTATGGTTTAAAAGTATAATTTTCATACAATTTTGTATAATTTTGAAATTTTCTGTAAAAATTATCAACATTTCAGGGCAATTTTTAC
>JAKMXJ010021697.1:0-11428 GCA_029339935.1 Anguina tritici
TGCCGAAACCTTCATTTTTTGGATTAGATAAGTCTTTTTATTTAGTTTTCGCCTTCGTTTGCTTTGTGGGCTTTTTAAGTGCTCTTTTTGTTTTCACTCCGCTCACAGGTTCTGGATATAAAGAATTTATTTGTTCTCAAGCCTGCAAAATTCTAAAGAAATTTTGGCTGAAAAATTGCCTAATCCAGATTCGATCATTTTTTTGTAATTCTTCGTGTAGTTATTTGTCGATAAAATTTTCTGCTGTCTTAACTTAGGCTTCGTAGTATCTTTGTAGTATACCTTTTCAGGGTTATAAATGTACAGACTTTTTTGAGTGTACTGACGTACAGACTTTTAAAATTTTAGCAATAAACTTTAGCAATAAACTTTTAAACTCCAAAGTCATGGTTTACACCGTAAAGAATGCCAAGAATGTCTTTTTGTTAGAATCTTTTACGTTACAGTGTGGGTGCGCCCAGACAACAACTACCGTAGTTTTTCGAATGCATGCCTGACGAGCCGTATTTTGATAATTCAATGCCTTCCAAGTCAAAAGTGAAAGAAAAGCGCTTACAAATTCTCTTCCTTCTTCATTTCTATGGCGAAAAAGTTTGCTAAGCAGTGATTTTGCGATAGAATACGTAAAATGCCTAAATATTAGTTTCAAGAACGATAAACTAAATAAAAATGAAGGCTAGGTCACACAAGTGAGTGCTAGGACTTTGTCCTTATGTGGTGTGTGTCCTTCCACGCCAAGTTTCAATTGTATGAAAAAACTGAGAGATAAAAGCAGTAAAGAAAGTAACAACAAATAAATAGAGACAAAACTGACTCGAGATGTTCATCTCGAGACTGTGTCAACGGGTACATGACATTTTTGCCCGGACGTTTTTCGCCCGCGTTATGTTTCTTATTGGAGAAGCAGAAGCCTAATAGCAGAAGCCGCTCAAATGTGAGGTTTTTAAAATTTTAGGGGAGCAAACTTGGGCATATGAACATACGCGTAGTCAAGAGTTAAAACAGTGCACAACACACTAAAAAATGAAAGAAAAACTTTACAGAAAAATCCTGATTTTTAGATCAAAAAGTCGATGAATTCACCTAGTACCTTTTACTCATTGTGTATATTCAAAGAGCCCACCTTATTGTGCCTTCCATTCATCAACTGCTGACTGGAAGCACTGAGTGAAGAGGGAGTTTCATTGGTCTCTGTGTGAGAAACCGCCACAGACTTGGAATGAGCAGCCTTCTGAGGCACTATCTCCACTCTGGGTCTTGTCAATCTGCTCTTGGAGGAAGCAGCAGCCAGCAAATCGGAGTCCTCTGTTCTCACTCTGTCTACGGCTGTTCTTCGGCCTTGGGTTGACTCCACCGACAGTTTGTCTAGAAGACGGTCAAACTCGTCTTGTTCTTGTGTCCTATAATCTTCCGACTCTTGAGGGGAGGGTGAGGAGTCTTCAGTCACAATCACCGGCCCTAAGGATTTTCTGTTATTAATGATTATTTTGCGTGTTGGTAGTGGCGAATGGTTGGTGCTCCAAGTGCTACTCGTGCTGGCCTCCGGCTCTGTTGGATTAGGCCCTCCACTTTCTACTTCTTCACTGGCATAGCTTAGACGAGTGTTCACAGTTTTTAGTTCATGTGTAAGCACCTTGTCTTCTATTTCCTCATCTTCCAGTTGTCTTGCCGGCTGGTTTGTCTCTGTTGGTAGTGTCATTGTTGGGGTGATCCCTGGCTGAGGAGTTAAATCTTTCTGTAAGATAAATGTACTTAGTATTTAAATCTAATTCTCTTGGAAATACTAATTTTTGTGTCTGATGATTCTGGAAAAATGGAAGAATGGAGAAATAAACACACGCTGGTTGTTGAGCTGCTAATGCTGCTAGTAGTTTGGGTAGCGAATGTATGTGGCGAACCACTGGTGGAATGCTTCTGCAATCGTTTGCTTACCTCTTCTTCTAGTACCTGCATAAACAACCAGTAAATCGAAAAACAGTTGAAAACTTTTTTGATACACGAAAAACTTTTTTTATGTCAACAATACTCTTTTTTACTTTTAAATTACGCTTGACGAAAATTGTCCTATCTAATAAAAGTATTTTTTGTGAGGAATATGTAAGGAATAAAAAAATACTTTTTCCACCAATTTCAGGAATATATGAGCATCGTGAGCAGACAGGTTGGCAGACTGTAGAAAGTTTTCTAAATCAGTGTTGTCCAAATGTTGGCGAATCAAATTGGCTTGTTCCTAAAGTCAAATATTTCATGGATGGAATTGTCGACATGATATTTCACGATTTTGATATTTCCCGTCGATATCTTTCGACATTTAGACATCTTTCAACAGTTTTCGGCTGTCGACAACCCCACTCATTAACTTAAAAAGAGAATAGGATTTGACTAAATTTGATGGCGTCCGAGACAGTTTCTCTTTCTTTCCTCGAAATTCTCTTCCGTGTAGTTTGACATATTTCCAAGCAACACATAAGAGAACAGTGGTAGATCAAAGGAAAGGTTTCCTCCGCCAATTCAAATCGAGCACATCCTATTGCTGACAATGGAAACGGCCTTTTAAATAATTATTTTCAACAACCTCTTTGATAAAAACTGATGTGGGTTGTTTCATGGGCATAGCCTCTATGGAAGCAGCAGTCTTGACCACCTTGCCTTTGAGGGTTGTTTTGGGAGTGGAGTCCACCATCAAACTCTCATAGGAGCTGGACTTCTTCAATATAGTGGTGCTAGCCGGCTGGGAGGTTGTGCTAGTGGTGATCGTACTTGGAGCTAAGGTCGGTTGATTGCTCTTAGCTTCTATAGTCACTTCCAGGTTTTGTAGCATAGAATCTTGAACAGCTGCAATTACGGCATTGAAGGGGCATGCCCACGCCCGTCAGCGCAAATTGGTTAAATTTGGATTGGCAGGGACAAGTTTTTATAACAAAACAGGTTTAAATCTTTCTCTGTAAAATATAGATAAGCAAAAATTGCGTGGTTAATTTTATAAGGTAAAATTTAAACCTTTTTTGTCTTGTTATAAAAAACTTGTCCCTGCCAATCCAAATTTAACTAATTTGCGTTGACGAACGGTACAAAACGTCTCATAATTTTACGTTTACTCTCTTTTTAGCAATTTAGCCGCAGGAAAGGTCAAATTTTGCAAAATGATTGGTACCAGGAGAAAGAGTGCGGTCGAAGAGGTAGAGTAGAATGCAAAAACTCAAACAAAATTTGGGGAAAAATAATTTTTTGAAATATACTTTGAGAAATCTGCATTTCATAAACTTACGTTCACTTTTTGTTGCCCCTGATTTGTCATATTTTTGATTTTTTATTTAAAATTTTAGCCTGCCTAGAAGCTCTGTTTCTTACATACACTATGAGTGGTCAAAATTATTTTTTAGACAACCAACAAAAAAGTTAGAGAGATTCGTATAAAAGTGTCTGTTTACAAGGAAATGACTAGAATATGGCTGTCTACCTGCAAGAGTCATCGACTTTCGCAAAAACTTTAAAAGTTCAAAATCCTAAACAATGTACTATTTAAAAGCTTAGTGATTTTCCTACAAAATGGCACCTTGGTTTCTTTGTTGTATTGGCGCACACACTTGAGAAATGCATAATCGAAGTTGGAAGTAGTCAATATGTTCTTTGCGTGTCATCCTAAAAAGGTAACCAATATGCCACTTCGTAGGAAAATCACTAAGCTTTTAAATTGCATATTGTTTAAGATTTTTAATTATGAATGCGGGTTTTTCAAAGTTTGTTTAAACAAATTATTTTTCCACAGATTGCGTTTGAGTTTTTGCATCCTATCCTAAGTTTTGGGTTGAGTTAGAAAAAGGCCGTCGGGAGGGATTTCGGGGTTGAGATTTTGTTCTATAAATTTCGTCATCCCAATCATAATTACTAGATTCCATTCATGTAGCAAACAAAATATTAGTGATACATCCACGCCTTTTCATAGCTGTTCAGAGAACAATGTCAATTATTGATCAACGGCAAAGCTTTCTTCAGGAATATCAGTATCTCGGCTTTTTTTGGCTGCAACCTGTTCCTTCTGTAGTCGAAGGCGTCCCTGGCCAGAGAAAACACTTGTTCACTTGGTTGCCCGGTAGCAGGTTCTAAAAGGAAACGACACGCTAATTTTGCCAACACCGGAAATAGAGTCTCATTTGTGTGATCAAGGGCAAATTAAAAAATTTAAAATCAGTTCTATGAATTTATTTCACGTTCCAAAACAGTAGAGTATTCTCATCTGGCTTAATTCACTTTAGTTTGTTGTAAGCATTCATCTCAGTCCAAGCATCATCCACTCAAATAAAATCTTCGTTTGTATCATCCTCAAACAAGTGGATGTGGCGATCAAAAAATGAACTAGTGCGCCTTGCCAATGCGAGTGAAGGAAAAAACTCTAAAAAAAGTGCACTAAGCAAGGAACAAGTTTATTTGTGCAGCCAACGGGAAGAGTCGCGATATGAAAATCTAATTCACAGAGCTTCTTCTTTGCTGGTGTGGCACCGAAAAGCATCCCAGACGATTAGTTTCTTGACAAATGACCCAGCAAAAAGTTCAGAAAGACAGAAGTGAGCTTGTCGTCCACCCAATCCTTCCCGGCCCAAACAAGGTAAAGCTTCCTTCCGAACTTGTCCAACCTATGACTTGTACTTGAACCTATCACTTCAGGCTATCAGAATGACAATCACTAGAACCTTATCTTTGGAGATGTAAGCAACAAACTTGACGATTTTCGGTTTCGATTTGCGTAGTTGACTGGAGGTTTTTGGCAGACTGTTGTACGGTTTCGCATGCTGTAGTTGTGACGAGCCAAGAACTTTTCAAGGAACGCCTCACTGGCCTGTCAGTTGTTGTTTAAAGTTTTTTTGACAGGTAGAGGTTTTTTAGTCAAAAGATTTTTCTAAACATAAAATTTAAAAAATCACTATATAAAATAGTTCTTTGCACGTATGGGTGCATGTAAAGTACAAAAACATTAAAACATATTTTTGGTTCTTTGGGTGGGAGCTTCAAAAGAGTATTAGGCCACCAATTTTTTATTTGTTTACTTGCAGAATTTGGACTAAAATTTAAAATATAGCTGAAGTGTTTAACCTTTGACTTGACTTTTCCTCCTAGTGGAGGGTTCCGTACTATTATTTATTGGTGGTACTTGCTCTTCTGCAGGGGATGGCAGGGAGGGCCGTATGGCTTGAGGGTGGGGATGGGATGGCAGGGAAGTCTGAACATAATTAAATATAATGGAAGAATGTGAAAAACACCAACAGGTAGACTTGTGGTGGTCAGGAGCTCTTGGCTGGTGGTAGCAACTATAGTTTGGTTTGGATTTATCTAAATCGACACGCACACACATTACGTTAGAACCATATTTTATCTAATTCAACCATCTGTGTCTGAGCTTTGATCGGAATGCTGGTTTGGCTAGTAGGTGTGACATGGGCATCAAGCATTGCTGACTGCAGAGGTATTTGGAAGGGGGACGGAAGATGGGGGAGACCTGGATGTTGGGGAATCAAGGGCTGTGGTCCGGCTGAGCCCAGCAAAGGGTGGTGGGGCAAGGCCAGTGAATGCATGTGGTGCAAAGCACTGAAAAGAGAACAAGAGTGCTTTTGGTATTCTTCAATGTTATGAGTATTGTGAACCTTAATAACATCAAATGTTTGTTGAAGTCTTCCAAGGGGTGATGCTAAATGGTTAATTTTATTAGACATAAACATTTATTTAGACTAACAATAATCATGGTTGATGGTGGCTGTTGCTGCGGATCAGCTGATAGGAAGTTGTTGAGCCAAATACTGACCAAAAGCCAGGGTATAAACAGTTGTTGTTGCGGATAGGAATACATCGAGATGGGTACTCAACAATATTGAATTGTGGTTAAAAAATAAATACTTTTCAAAAAGTTACTTCAAGATGGTCGAAACAAGTAAATAACGAACTAAGTGAAATACTTGCTCTTTTCTCCTTTTATCTATAAAAGAGTCCTATAAACGATACTGCTTTTTTTACAAAGTGCATTGCAAAGTAATAAAGGCAACAGTATAGTTAAGCAGTACAGTATAGTCCGAGTAGCTGTTGGGGAGGGGGTTTTGTACAACCGAGTAGCGTCAATTATTATGATATAAACCATAAAAAAATTGTAAGCAATAACTTGTAATTAGTGATTATTACTAGGAAGCGTGCGGGATTTTTTGTCCTTAACAAAACCTCGACTAGGACCTTTTAAAGACGGCCCATCGGGATACCGGTCGAAAAAGCCGTGATTTCAATAATATCACAGAAATTAGTTGAAAATCAACTTTTTGCTTTATTTCTGTCAAAATCTGTCAATTTTGTCACCGTTGCACGAAAAATGAGATCTTGGCTAATTTAACACAAAACTTCACTCATTTTTTGCGAAAAAGTCCGCGATTTCGGGGTCCGGGCATCATAGGGGATTCGGGGCATCATGTATTGTTATAACTGAAGTTATAAAAAATAAAGCCTTGTCTGTTTTTAACCAGGTCGATTTTAGCTATTCCAGTCTAGCTAAAATCTTCGATTAAAAAATTCAGCACAAAGTCATGTAAATCGAAAAAAAAGGTTTGAAAAGATCTTCTTGAAGAGAGACTGAACTAAAAAGTGAAAAGCCTCTTAGCAGCATTGACATGACTGCGCTCTTTTTTCCTGCTGGCGATGGTGGTGGTCAGCCCTATCTATCTACACAGCCTCAGGGAAACACAACAAGAGAAGTTGACGCGCTCCTACAGGAACATTTATAGAAAAAAGCTGTAGTAGCTAATTGGTGCAGCTGTAGTGACGCTCAATTAGAACAGCTGCTCCCAACAAATCAACGTCGACTTCAAAATGAGGCATGTATGCACTTGTTAACTGTCTGTATTTACTGGTGCTGGTCATTGGCTTGCAACTAGAGATGAACCCCCGTCTTGGTGTGTTCAGGCTTTACTATCACCGGCGGCAGCTTATAATGACTGCACCCTGACCACCACCATCACCAATAACAAGTTCCGTAAACAATCTTCAGCTTTATTGGATTGCGAGGATGAGCTAACATTCTCTGGGATGGCGACTACGTGTCTGCTTGGTGGATGATGGGGACTGCTCTGATTAATGTTTTTGTGGTGATGAACACAAAATATATCAAATGCACATGACATTAGAAGAGCAGACCAACAAATATTTTCCAGCGTGCTATATTAAACATCATTCAGGACTACTGAATCAATAATCTGGGTTGGACGAAAAACACCAACACCTTTTCACATTAACACCTTTCAATTTTTTGGATTTTTTAGTGAGACACTCGGCACACGATTTAACCTCAGTCAAAGGGCCGCAAAATAGCAGTCGTTGTATCGAGCACATAACTATCAAAGGCACTTTTTTACAACACGTGTTTGGGGGTATAATCTTTTGGGGACGGTATAATCCAGTAGAGTCCAACATTGCACACAAAGTCCATATAATTTATTTTTGGGGCAGTTTGCAAAATTATTATGATCTCGTTTTGCTTGCGGAAGGTGTCAAGATTTTCTTGACGATACGACAAGAACACTCACTTTCAAGGAAGATTTACTTTTCGTGCTTAAATCGAACATCATTTATTTGGTCAGGACCACCAATTGCTGTCGTAAAATCTAACATGTCTTTAATTCGAGTGGCGTTGTATGCCGTTGTCCTTAATTTATTCCAAGGCCAACCAAATTAGCATTTGACTGTCGTAAGCGAGACAACCGTCGACCCTATCAAGTAGGTTTTTTTAGTATTTTCTATCTCTTTTTTCTGCTTCTTTGTGAACCTTCTATATATGTATGTCTGAATCACGTGAGATGTGTGTTCGCAGGTTAATTGAGACACGCAGTGATACAATTTGTCAAAAGACATTTTATCGGCAGTGATCACAAAATAAATCAAATAAAAATAATACTTTTTAACTTATTTGGAGACATTGGGCACAAGTCGGATGCCGGCGATGGCAACCATTCTAAAATTTATATTTCAGTTATACATGTCCAACTTTTATATCGATATACTACCTTTCGGGCAACTTTTGGAGCTCTTCTATCGAGAGGAAGCTATCTCGATCTGTGTCTAGTTCTTGGAAAACTTCAGAGACTTCAGACGGAGAAGCCTAATTTTTCAATAAAAAATAATGTTTTTGCCATTCTTAAGAATTTTTGAATCTTCTAGGATGTCAAGAGTAAACCTTGTTGGCGTTGTTGTATTTTTTGGAGTAGGCGAGCACTTCTTCCTGTCCCAGTCTGCCGTCCTTGGGGTCAGTGTCAATGGCGGCCATCAGGGACTGGGCCATGCCCACTCGCTGACCTTCCTGAAAATACGTACATGTGAAGAACTTAAAAACAAGATCCAACCTGAGAAGTGGGATTTTGACCACGATCAAAAGCGCTGGATATCACTTCATATTCTTTTTTGGTGATCTGACCATCTCTATTCACATCTGCCACTAGGAAAAGGCCATGAATCTGCAAATGCAATTATGTTTTCCTCAAACTCCCAAAGTATCCCCTTGCCCAGAAACCCAATGCTTAGCAGGATTTCGGGGTTTCCGGCCGGAGAAGTCGAAAAGACATCAATTAAATGGTAAGAAGGCAATTAAAATGGTGGATCAGCTTTTGATGTAGCTTCACGTCCGAGGCGGCCCAAGGCCATGTTATATGGGGAGTGGTGCTATATCAAAAAACTTGACTCTTTCTTTATGGTGTGATGTTATATCGAAACTTCTTTGCAAAAAGGGTCTTCCAGGGTCAAAAATGTCGGTATGACGCTATTAGATATTTTTTGAGGACGAAAATTTCAAGTTCCTGTATAATGTTTTTTGCCATTTGTAGCGCATAAAAATGCTTCATTTTGAGTTGCCCAAGAAATTTTTATAGTTGGAGTATGGATGTTCCATGCTGTTCTCAAGTCAAGTGCAAAAATGGAGATTTCGGTGCGTAGTTGTTCGTAGTCTCCCAAAAATAGGAATTTTCGGCACTATCAGAGCCTAATTGCTGGGCGCCGGCGCCCGGCAACTATATTCAGCAGATTAGTTTCTATTTCCTAAGATTACTGGTTTGGAGGATTTTTTAAAATTCTATAGGATTACAATTTCTGGAGGGAGTTTTTCGTCCGCCTGGTCCACCTCCTGTTTGGTCAGCAGTCCATCATTGTTCTTGTCCAGTCGCTAAATTTGAATATTTGATGAATAGGAATACCATTTCAAAGATGGGACACATACAAAGGAAGAGGAGAAAATCTCTTTGAATTTTTTTTAGAAATTTTGACTGTTTAGAAAACGGAACTTTTCTTGTTGAGCTGTTGCGTCTTCTCGACGCAAGAAAGACTTCAAGAGTATGCAACTTTGTAAAACTTTGGAATTTTGTTATTTTTTATGTATGTTTTTATTGTTTTCCTTTCCACCAAAAATGTAGCTTTGTTTTATTTCTTATCCGTTCGGTTTTTTCCTCTTAGTTTTGTTTACACTCTCCACCCCCCCCCCTTTTCCTTTATACTTTTGGATTTGCCTGACTCTTGTATTCTCTTTCCCGACTATGTAGCTAGGAAATATTTTTGGTCTGGCCAGAGCTAATTTTGTAGAATAAAGTAATACGATAATTTTTTTCTACAACTAAAATATTAAAACTAAAATTTTAAATTTCTAAAAACACCATTTCTATGATTTCTGGGGGTCTGACCAACCCCCACATTTCACAGAAAGCCAAAATTTTTGTAAATCCTGTTAAGTACACCCACATTATCAAGTTAAACAGAGGTCTTAAATGTTAGATTTACAGATTTCCCTCTAAAAATAGGCTTTTTATGAGGTTTAAATTTGAAAAATAAATTTTTAACTTTTGGTGGGCCTCATTATGCACGGTGATACGGCCTCAACAAGGATAGATCCAGAAAAACTAATCATACCACTTAATAGACGTTAGATTCCTGCACAAACTTAGAATTCTAAAATATAAGTTTGTGGAGAAATTCACGGACTATGGGATGGTACAATTTGTTCCTTATTGAAAAGTTAAGGATTCTGAGAAAAAACTGTAAAAGCCTTTTGGTGCAAGGTCCTTTTGTCACGTACCGCCAAAAGACTACCTTGAATAGCTTCTGCTCTTCATTACTCGGCTTGTTAGCCATGGCAAAGGCGAGGGGCACAAACTCAGCCACAGACAACTGGCCATCCCCATTAAGATCATGACTCTTGAACAGTGAACCAGTCTTGTTAATCTCACTGGACTGGAAAATTCGGTGCCATTTCTCGAATTCTGCGAATGAGCTAAATCCTCAAAATTATTTTGAGGGATATTTGTGTCCTTTACGATGAAAAGTTGCAATAAGTAGGAGAAAATAATTTTTGTTTATTAAAAATGTAAAGTTTTCCTTCGTAACCCAATTTTTGATAATAGTTCAGGACTAACGTGTTCCCTCTATTTTGAGAGCTGTATAGAACTTTTATAGAAACTTACATCAATCCATCTGTGTTGGCGTCGATCACATCAAAGTCAGACACTAAACTCTCCAATAATTAATCTAATTTTTTTGATTTTTCACGGTTCAAATGAATGGGAGAAATATTATGGTCAATCTTCCGTCTAACATATTCCCAAGTTCAATCAAACTCAGGGTTTACTTTTTGTTGCAATTTTGTATTAACTGTGAAAAAGGAAACTTCCACACACTTCTAATTTTTAATTAGAGGTGAAGTCAATCCCTATATCTTTTAACAAAGCCGCACCTCCCAATTCAAAAATCGTATTTTGGCACTGTGTTTTTGACCTACCCTTGACAGTCGTCTTCCAGTCTAGTTTTTACCGAAATTACAGTCAGGGGGATGAGCTACATTTTGGATTGTCTAAAGGGACGACTGCCAAAAGTAGCACGTCGTGTCAAATAGTAAAAACCGACATTTTTGCGCCAAGACAATTTTTTAAAATTAATATTTTTGTTTCTTTACTATTTTATCCTACCGTATTTCCTCTAATAGGGTTCCTCCCCAAAATCTGGAATTTTATTCATCTACCTATATTAGAAAATGAAACGTAAGGTGGAGGCTGAAGTGGCTAAGGATCTTCCAGAGGGTATCAAGTGCTCAATGATAGAGGGGCTCTACCGCATCTGCCTGAATCAAGCGATAATTATCAAGGAGACAGACATGCCTCGGTCTACAGTCTACGACGGTATAAAGGAAATTCCGGATTTGAGGAGCGGCTCTATTAGAGGAAATACGGTAATACTTTGGACTAAATAGATGTTTGTGTTATAAGAATATGCATATTTGAAAGCCCGGACCTTTTGCTTTCGATTGATATATCCATTTCTGGATATATCTTGAAGATATTCGGCGCTTATGTCATATACTCACTGGAAAAAAAGGAAGATGTTGAACATAGTTTTGAATACTGGAGCCTACCGCATATAGAAACTC
>JAKMXJ010021775.1:0-11336 GCA_029339935.1 Anguina tritici
GAAATACCAATGGTGATAATTTGGCAGATGCCCATTTTGTATGTTCATTCTATCGAAAAGACAAAATTCGGTATCAACATTTTCTGTCTGGTCGGTCATAAGACTATCTATCCTTTAAATATGGTGATTTATCTTGGGAAATTAAATGACATTGCAGAAACCAATTTGGGAAATAAGGTAACTAAAATTAAATATTCAAAGGTTCAAAGGCCTTATTTTTGTCTTTTTTAGATAGTTCTTATTTTATCTATTGATTTTCTTGGAGCAGAAAGAAGCATAGTCACGGATAACGTTTTTACATCGACAAAAATTGGCGAAAATCTTTGGACAGAGAAAACACATTTTTTAGGAAACATCTCGAAGATAGAGCTGACAATCCAAAGGATTTTCTAGGAGAGCCGCTTGAGGTAAGAATAGCTTGGATATTTAAGTGTTAGATGGAAATATATTTTTGCTTTATAGGTCGCAAAGACAAGATATATATTTAGTGGCCAAGAAACGCTCATGCTCTTTCAAGCCGCACCAAATAAATGGTTCTATACTCGACGTAGCATCACTTGCAGCAAATGTGAAGCTCAGGAAACCCAAAAGTAATCTCGGATTAATTTCGGAATTGACATATTTGGTAAAATGGCAAACATCGGTGCACATACCTTTCCACGAAAAAGTCCCATATTGACGTTCTTTTCTTTCCAATTTTTATGCATAGTTTCAAATTTTTGGAAAAAAGCCATCATGTAGGTCTGTGTGAAGGAATTTTATCATAGTTTGTCTGAAAGCAAGAAGGGAAATTTCCTTTAAAAAACTTTTCAAAGCTCGTAGCCAAAATGATACACTTGCCCATCCTGACTGTCTGGCATCTCCTTATAAGAATCATTGTTCCCCTCAATCCTTGGACTACTCACAAAGGACATAAAAATTACAAATGCATGAAAAATCTTTTTCTACCATTTTGTAGCGCATCAAATAAACATCAAAACAGCATATTATGTTCTCAGATAAATTTTTGTAGCTTAGGCATGGATGTGCCAGGCCCTTCTGAAGTTAAGTGCAAAATGGGATTTTTAAAAATCTAATTCTAAGTCAGGTTACTACACTTTTGATCCTTCATTTTGGCTATCTTAGCATGTTTTTTTCCAAATAAACTCGTATTCTGGGTATCCTTTTTAGATAGTTTGATACCTCTAGAGTAGAGACGCCGGAGGCATCAATTCTCCTAGTCAACGACTAAATAGGGTTTTAAATTCATGCAAAATTCATGTATTTCTAATGGGGCGAATTTAAATCAGTATTTTGGGGAATCTAAATTATTATTATTCTACATAAGAACCCCGAGTTTTATTTATATTTTTAAGTTTTATCAGTTCAATTTTGTATCTAAATTTTCACAAGGTCTCTTATGCAAACTAATTTAAACAAAATAATATGTATACATGGCGGGGCAGGTAAAACTTTTCTTGCTATATTAATCTGTCGCTGACCAAGTATCCATATGTAGGTGTTCACAAACCTGGCACAGAAAAACTAGTTGCCAGTGCTTTGAAGAGATCTGAGGGCAGCATCACAAAAGCAATAATGGTGATTGAAATTAAATAATTTTTTTAGAAGACACTAGAAGGAAACCAAGTATTATTTTAGGCGCTTGAAAGTGATCCCGCGTTTAACTGTGGTTTTGGCTCCAACTTCACTATTTCTGGTGCAGGTAAGCAGTTATAAAAGATATTATGGCAATATATCTATTAAAACAAGAAGTCTATTTTCCGGCGTAAAGCCTCGCTGTGTTTTATATTTTTGAGACAATATCCTAACATATTAATTCTCTACTCTAGATATGCGATTTAGCCTTCTAATCAGGTATAAGCATAACTGGACGCGAGAAAAAAGACGCCCACGTAGGACTTGGTCTAAGATCTAGCGACAAATTTAGCTCCAGTTGAACCATAGCGAAATTTTCGTGCCAGCGCCACGGTTTTTTGAAACGCCCGAAAAGGGCCATTTGTACTTTTTACATATGATTTCAGGGCGCAGTGGTAAGGCGTAGTTGTTAAAAACCTACAAAATATCTACAAAATTCTTGGCGTTTCGTCACTGTCAAGGTATGACGTTAAGTAGAGCTGGCGAACAGGCACCGAACGAGATTCTGAGACGAGATTCTTCGGTCTGATTACGACTGAGATCAAGATTTTGGGGATTCACTTATACTTTCTCGTTGTTATAAACAAATTCTCGAGAGTATACTTTTCTCCCACTAGCCAGAGAAAGCAATTTTACAGAAGCAAGAAAAAAATTAAATTAACCATTTAATGTTCCCTAGTAAATCACAATTGTTCCAAATTTATTAAAGGGGGACTAGAAAGCAGCGCCACCGCAGTCGCGGTGTCCGGCGTGGCGCTTCGCACCGCGCCCCGACGGCTATACCTCAGTTCGGCCCAGACAGTTCACTTCATTTCCGATCATTGACAGATTTGGCCCTAGTTCATCCGTCAGGACCCTTAAAGATGGTCAGGATGATCTAAAATCCTACCAAGAACATAGTGCACACCAGCCCAAAAAATGTTCTAGTTCATTGCTGAACGTGGTTCTGTTCACTCTGAACATGGTCCAAATGACACTCGAACATGGTCCAAATGACCCTTAAAGATGACCCAGTCAATCCCTGAACATGGTCTAAATGACCCATGAACATGGTCCACATAACCCCTGAAGATGGTCCATATGACCCCTGAACATGGTCCACATGACCCGTGAACATGGTCTTGTTCGCCCTGAACATCGTGCATTTGACCCGTGAACATGGTCCTGTTTACCCCCGAGCATAGTCCACATGACCCCTAAACATAGTCCTGTTCACCCCTGAACATGTTGCTGTTCACCCTTGTAGATGGCCCAAATCACCCTTTTTTAAATTACCCTTCGGTGTTTCTGTGGTTTCAAACCATTTTGGGGACATAATTTTGGGTAGGGTACCATGGTTTGTTGGCGCCGATATTTAATACCCGAAAAATCGGGTATTAATTATTACATCGCGTTATACCTTGTCAGATAGCTAAAACAAGTCAGAGAATTCAGGTGCCCAGTCTTTAGTTAAGTTGGTGTGCACCACTTTGATGAAGTCTGGGAAGTTTTCGGCAATCCAGTCTCATAGGCTCTCTGGCTGTGGACCTATTTTGCTTGAAACAGTAGTCATCATCCAAATTGGCCTCAGCCCATGGCACTTCTGTCTCCAACAATCGATACATCTGCTCACAGTTAAATGTTCAATGTTGAGCAGATGGGAAATATCCATCATACAAAGCCCTTCTTGGTAAATCGCACAATGGCTGGGCGCATATCAGCAATTCTAGACAGACAAATTGAATGAAATGTAAACAAAAACGGTTTTCCAAATGAAATGAACTAAAAGTTTAATAACAAGGATGGCTGGTAAGGAAAACAGCACAAAAAGCTGCTGCATGACTCGTTTTCTGCCCTTCATTCCTTTGTCCCGCTTTACCAATGAAATTTCATCATAAAGAACCCATGAATTAGTGATGACGACTCGGCACCCACCAGGGCCCTCGACCAGGGTTTCAAGACCAAATTTTGACCTGGGGCAGTGTTTTTCGATGCGACCACCCAGGGCCCTGTACAGAGCCCTGGGTCAATATCTAAAACCTAAAATTTTTTTGTATACTTATCTATAATATACTAGAGATGAAAATAGGTTTGAATGATTTATTGACAGGTGTAAAGTATAACAAGTGATAAGAGTTTCAGTATCAGTAATTCAATTGACATAGAGGCTTGTTAAGAAAAATTAACATCTCGGCATTTTCCGAACTCAGATTACTTCTTCTATGTTCATAGACATCTGTGACAACAATGAATACTTGCTCACTGGGTTGACTTGTTGCCGTAGGAGAGAAGAATCGACATGCAACTTTTTCCAAGATTGGATAGCTCTTGCCGTTCGACTAGAAATTATTTAGTAAAATATGCAATAGACGGTTTTATTGGATCAGGCTTTATTATTGCCTAAGAAAGTCGCAAACTATTATCCTCCAGACATTCAAAGGATCATCGTCGGGATTGAGGAAGTACAAGTTGTTGTGGACATCTAATTCTAACATTGCCGCATATGAAGAGAGTCGGATAGTTTCATCATCAGTAAACAAAGCACTATAGCGATCAAAAAATGAACTAAAAGGTTTTAGATGGGTTTAGATTCACCATCTTGACACATCTGCTTCGAGACTGGCTCAAAATGATTCAGTAGTGCAACTACTTTCTTCGCTGTTTCCCAGTCTTCTTTGTCTATTTTTAGCACTAGTTGGACAGCTTGATAGTTTTCTCACATGCTCCTCATTTTGCCTCAGAGGACGAGATTTCCCTAAATAGCCCGATCTTCCTTATAGCACTCATCTGAAGCATTCAAAAATACACGACAAACAAATATGTCATGCAAAGGATGCAAAATTTAAAAAAGGCGGGGTTATGCTTAAGACGTTCAAATAATAAATTGACAATGAAAGAGTTTTTTATCACAAATTTTAAGAATTTTGCTAAACACGGTCCTGGGTAAAACCCAGGGCCGGGGTTTTAAAACTGTTCCATCCAGGGCCCTGGGCCAGAGTTTTAGGCCAAATTTCGACCAGGGTAGGGCTCTGCTCTGTCGTCATCACCACCATGAATACATAGTTTTCAAGAGGAAGAATAGGGCTACAAACCCTATTTTGGTATTTCTTAATTGCAAACTTTTCGTTTTAAAAAACGAGCCCAAAAGTTGATGCAAGACTTTTGGCACACCACCAGTCATTTAAATATATATTTAGATCAACAACCTAATTTTTGTGAAAATTTTGTGCAAAATCTTCTAAAAATTTCAGTGGAATGTGAAGCCAGCTACATGACCTCCAAGCAATTGGCCTATGGTGCAGTGGCAAATGTAAGCAATTGCAAACACCCCATTTATGCAGCTAAGAAATTGTCGGAAGCTTACAGCCAGAGCACACAGTGGGCCCTCATCCCGCCAATGGTGCTCACAGGTGCTGGGGCTGACCACTATTGTGCTTCCCTCAATATAGGCATTCTATCCAACCAACAACTTTGTTCACCCCAAGCCCAAAAGGAGTTTGACAGAGCCAAAATGTTGATTCAACAAGAGGGCAATGGTCGAATGGACACGGTTGGGGGAGTGGCTATCGAGGTGAACCTGCTTTATGCTTTTTATTGTTGTGTATTATGACATATAACTGTGGCGAGGAGTTGCTTTGGTATAGGCGTCGCCCCTTTAGCCACAAGTCTTTTCGGGTTGGTCCAGTAGGCGGGAGCCGTTCACGATCGGGAACTTGGAAATTAGAAAATTTGTGGATGCGGCCTAGCCAAAAACTTGTAAACAAAATAAATGGATGAGCCAAAAACTGCTCAAAAAAGCTTTTCTTATCTTAGCTAACAATTACAAAACCATTTTCGCGACTGAATATAAAGACTGACTCTAGGCATCTGCCTCCCCGGTCCACAGCCGGAGACTGTGAATTAGACAAAGGAATCCGCTCCAGATGGACGTCCAGCACGCCAACCCGCGTATGCTTTGGATACCTTACTTATTATTTCTGTGCCTCATTTCTAAAATCCCTCAACCCAAGGTAACCGTCCTCCGCTAGATGAATGTACATCTAATCCCTCCGAGATTTCAGACAGTTAGCCAAACAGGTCAGAAAGGCATGGTACCCTGCTCAAAGTGACCTTCTGAGCATGGTTTGCAGACTAAAATCGCGCTTTTTAACATTATAGCAAAGGGTAACTCCTCTGGAAGTAACTCCCCCGAGACAGTACCCAGATTGACTGCCTGAATTTTCAGGGGCCTATTTCACTAAAGTGAAAATGAAAAGTGTAAGCTGAAAGTGTAAATTTTTCTGTTTTCTGTTTCACGAAGCTTTTTAATTTCACCTTTCAGTTTCCAGTTTTTACTTTTCATTTTCACTTTAGTGAAATAGGCCCCAGGTAACAGCATCAGTGTGCAAATAAAACCTGTCACCCTGCTCAAAATAGTTCGCTGAACATGGGTTGTAAAGACTTGTACAATTTTCTTTGGCATACCTACACCCACCTCCCTGGCTTTAGACGAGGTTTATTTTGAGGTGTACGTGCTTCCACTCCTTCATCTATTATCAAATGAGCCCAATTCATAAAAACGCTTGATTTTTCTCGAAACTGTCTTCCGCTTCACTTGAAGTTCCCTTGCAATTCCTATCAGTCGTTTGCTATGCTGATGCGTTCTGATGATTTCTATTTATCACTGGTTAATCCTCATTTCCCTAAAAAGCACAAATGTAAAATAGCTGTTCGGCGCAAAACTTAATGATCGGGGACAGAAGTTTTGCTGCACCTTGTAAAACTAGGTTGGTATGGGAAAATAAATTTTCATAATTTACCGTATAACATACATATAGCCATTAGAAAGCGAAATTCTCGTGCTAACTTTCACAATTAGCCATCACTTTATACCCTTTCCAGGCAATTGGTTCTTGCGAGTCTTGTACCTCCAGCGGTGGACTGATTCTAAAAGCAGATGGTCGACTGGGCAGTAGTGCTCATTTTGGAGCAGCCATTTGGTCGGAACAGAGGGCTCACAAATCCATCTCGGTTTCCTTGTCTGGCTGTGGAGAATCTTTGATTAGGACTTTTCTTGCTGAGAACTTAGCTACTCTATTTTTCGAATGGTGTGTTATTTTTGTGCTTCAAAAATAATTTCCGTCCTTTCTTCAGGGACGAGGACGACGGGACTGTAATCACTCAAAAGCTTAGTGAGTATTTAGACACCCACTTTTTGCATTCTCCAAGGTTTGCAGTTTCGTACCAATTTTTGAACGTTTAATAATCAGGTGTTTAGACTGCAATGTTTCCCCCCTGAGCGCATTTTATTCGGTGGTGTCGTGCTGCTCAGGTATGGAGGATTAAGTGAGCTTGTGGTAGTTCACAACACTCCTAATTTTGTTTTTGCTTATTCTGTTGGAAATTCAATCAAAAGACAGATATCTTGCTTGAAAAGTACGGACGGACTAGTCTGTGAGTCCTTTATATTGTGATGCATCCTTTCACGCTACCTATAAAATATTGTAAAGTTGTGCAATAAAATTGGTTACAGTTAAACAGGGAACACATATTTATTTTATTATTTCTAAAGAATGTGATCAGTCAATTGGATTTTCCATAAAGTTGCGATGGTTTTCCATGCATAAGAAGTTTGCATGTAGTAGTACCAGCAGTTAAGTTTTGAACACCTTCGAGCCATTATATTTTTGATTTTGAAGTCGGCATACCTAAACAAGGCGACATTTAGCAAGCGCATAAAAAATTGTTTTATTTCACAGTTAACCGTTAGAACTACAAGGTATGTCAGCAAAACTTGACCGCGTTTGAATTTTTAAATCTATTCGTTTTGCAACTGATACCATGATCATTTTTCACGGCTGTTGTCTGGCTGTTCTGCCGGTTTAGCTGTGTCAACTGGTAATTTTAAAAAATGGCTCAAATCAGCAAGTGGGAACTTCGTGCTGCTTTTGTCTGTCTGTGTCAAAGGGGAAATGCATTAGCCAAATCACTCAAACATTAATGTCAGTCGCTTTACGGTGAGGGATGCAGTCAACTGATTTGAAACAGATATATCTAGCAAGAATGATACTAGGTCTAAGGAAGGAAGAAGAATGCGACTGGTGAAGATGAACAACTGGCTTTAGCGTTATTAATTTATCTCTTGTCTGTTAATAGTGAAGGTTTGCTGAAGTATCCGGTCATTGTGCACAGAATCCTAAGTGAAGTTGGAGATAATTTGGGTAATCGGAAATCCACCGGCCAAAAAACTACCTACTCGAACAAATTTTAAGCGGCCTAGTTTTTTTTTGATGCACCCTGTATATTGTAAGGAAGGGGATTTGCGAAAGCAAATCTCACTCCTTTGAAACCCTATTTGTCCTGTGTGGAAGAGTATTAACCCGTGTGCCTTTGAATTGAGTTAGGGGGTTCTGACCGTGGGGAGGATGGTGACCGGGTGGCTTGGGCTCTGCTGATGTGTCTCGTTCTCGTGGTGTGGTGGTCAAGTGCTTGAGCTTTGTCAATATTAAGTGCCGCTGTATGCTGTGAAGTGCTTTGGGCCTGACCGTGGGCTCGCTGTGGGCTCTTGCTGTGTGGTTGCTGTGTGCTCTGGCCTGTGTGGTGTCAAGTGCTCCTGCCTGGTCATTGTCAAGTGCTCTTCTCTTAGTGGTGTCAAGTGCTGCTTCTTTCTTTCTGGTGTGGTGCCCGCTCTTCGTGTCGACCTGCCGCCGATGCCTGGATCCCCGCAACCCGTGAAGATCCGCCGACCTCTGGGAAGAACTCTGATGGAGCCTCTGTGGAAGCTGAGAAGAACCGGAAGTGACGATGGACCCGATGAATAACTGTGTGAAGCCCCATGCATGTGCCTGTGTGGCCGCATTTGTAGTGTGTTGTGCATGTGTGGCGGTATGTTTGTGTCTGTGTGCTTGTAATAAAGTGGCGACTGGTGTTCGTGTGGAAGGAGCAACAGTGAATAGAACCAAAAGGCGAATAAACTTTACTATATTCACATCAATTAGCTTCTGTGTCTGGGTACAAGATCTATTAGTACAAGGATATTAGTACAAGTGGTTGGGTTATATACCTAGCGAAAGTTACTATCCCGATTATAGCTAAGGAAACGAGTGAAAACAATCTAGATGGTGACTTTCATGAGGGTCAACTGCAAAGAGTGAGTCAAAAGAACGAGGCGGGGTGCACGATTCAGAATCAGGGTTACCAATTTGACGTAATACGGCAATATACACCAAATTTGAAAAGTACTAACTGTAAAAGTGCAAGGCGACCAAAATTCACAAAAAGTTACCTGCTCTGTCAACTACATCTCTGATGTGGAGCAATGAAGTAGTTAGTTGGCTGGAAAACCTAAAAAAGCACCAAAGGTTTAATCAACTTTCAGCTATACAAGCAATACACCTCTGGGCACTTGTCTCAACACAACTTTCATAAGCAGTGATGCTGAACAGGAACTTAGATTCCTGAGGGTTATAGCACACAGCGTAGCCAGTGGAGGTGGCTGGTCCGAAACCCATGGGTAAATTATGGCGAGTAGGCACTTGGCTTGTCGATAGTTCAAATTGGAAGAGTCGCTTGTAGGCGGGCGAAGAGAATAGTTTGGGCAGAGGCACTTCCTCCTCAAAAGCAGTCAACTTCAAGCCAAGCAGGTGGCGGTCAATACCCTTGCCACTCATCACCTGCGAACTAAGTGATCATCTAATTTTTAGCTCCAGGTATTTAATATACCAGATTGGAGTAGTCTTTGTGAGATGAAATAGCTTTCTGAAGTAGTTCGCCCAAGTCATGATGGTTAGGACATTTGGCTGCGAGCTGAACAAATTCAACTGAGGCAGCATTTGGCAGTCGGATGGTGTCTGTTCTACCTGATAATTTCTAAGGCTAAGGTTTTTTTATTGGACAAGCTTTTGTAAGTTTTTTAATAGGGTTGTGAAAATGGCGCGCGAAAATGGCGTGAAGGTGGGGCGCAAGTTTACCCAATTTATAGCCACAATTTTTCCCTTCAAAAGTCTATCTCAACGAGCTGGTTCAACTTAACCCCAGCAAGAGTTAGATTATCGAAAGTCAACTGCACATGGCTAAATCATAAACAAGGTGGCGTTTATATAGATCCTCGGAAAAATTGGCCATTAAGGTTGACCATAGAACCTAAAAAAGGTTATGGGCGATCAAAGCCATTTTTCTACAGAGTTACGAAAGTAGTCCACCTTCTTTAAATTTTCGCAGAGTGCCTGTTTCATAAGTCGGCGGACTGAAGCCATGGATCTGGTAAAAAGCTAACTGCAGAGCTATTTGGATATAACCTGAAAACAGCAAATTAACCTTTTACGATAAAACAATTAATGCAGACTATCGGGACTCAGGCGAGCAGCTTTGGGCACATTTTTGCCATAGTGATCAAATGTGAGAGAGACGACTTCAAGGTTTTGAGCTGCTCTAAAACAAGTGAAAAAGGGCTGTATAATAGTTCGTGAAATTCTTGTTCAACTACTTTTAGACCAAAATATGCCCTTCAATCTCCTCTATAAACGTGTCAGGCAGACTTTTAATAATTCGGAGTTTTAAAAACTAGAAGTAAAAAATTGCATCAAATTTGCTTTTGCGTAATCCAAGACCACCTGCACACACTTACATTTTTCAAATTTATTTTTTATTACCCCATTCAACAAAATAAAGGATTGAAAAATCTGCGTGCAATTGAAGGAACTGACTGGTCTTTTTTATTGCTTTCAAAAACCAAAAAAACGAGAAAAGGGGAACTATGACTACAGAATGAGAAGACACTAGAACGAAAATGGTTCTTGTTTCTTGAATCAACAATTCTCATTCTCCAATCTCTTTTGGTGCACACTCTACTTTTTTCGAATTTGGTACAAAAATGATCTCAGGCTTTTGGCTATCCAACAGCATAATCAGTTCTGGCATTGTTTCGCGATCTGTCTGGCTTTATCCCTAAAACTCAGGTATGGCCATCTGGATGTCCATCTGGAGGAGTACCTACCCCAGGTTTCAAGACTTCAGAATTGGACTTTAGAAATGGTTCCTTTGCGCGAAAGAATAAAATAAAAAAATAGTTTTTTGCCTAACCTTTGGCATTTCTGAGGCTTGAGGCACTTCCATTAGTTATGAAAACCTAAACTGGTGGTATTGTTCGATAACCTTAGGATCATCTGAATACCAAAATTGAAAAAAATGCGGTAAAAAAATCAAATATTATGAAATTTCCCTTCTTGCTTTCAGACAAACTATGATAAAATTCCTTCACACAGACCTACACGATGGCTTTTTTCCAAAAAATTGAAACTATGCATAATGATTGGAAAGAAGAGAACGTCAAAAATGGGACTTTTTCGTGGGTAGGTATGTGCACCGATAAAAATATAACCAACCGGTTAATTTTCTCTGCTGACGTCTTTATTGCTTCTTCGTCACTTTGATTCAACTCAAAACACATCTTTTTAGGCAGAGAAATTGTATTGTTTTTGGACGGGGGTGTGAAAAAGACATTTTCATCACTAAACTACCTCTTTCATCGCACTTTTCTGTAATAAACCGCTCACTCACAATTGATCGAGCACAAAGTCGAGCAGCATGGCTAGAGGGGGTCCTTCCGCAGGAGTGTGCTCATAGGTCAGACCGGCATAGCCATTTGTGTTGATGTAAAACTAAAAAATATGTAAAAATTTTGCTTTATAATAACAGGTGTCCCATAAGTCTTTTGCGGACTTTAAAGCTTATTTTTAATAACA
>JAKMXJ010021861.1:0-10113 GCA_029339935.1 Anguina tritici
AAGCGGCGAACAAGGTTTTTTGAAAAAAAAGTGTCCAGAATTTTGTCCGCTACTGTATGTCTTTTTCTCTCGTAGCGATTCAAATGTATTGGTCGTCTCATTAGTATATAGGGCTCTAAACTTCCGTATTCAGATCAGTTTTTGAGCAATAAAATTAATCGGAAGCCTTGTGTCTCTCATTTCTTTCTCCATTGGGGTTTTTTATCCCTGCGCTCTAGTGTTGGCCATAGCCTACTCTCGAATCTATGTGAAATAGCTCAATTTATGTCAAAGCAGAAACATCAGACAAGAACGGCTCACATGAAGGACTTTATTCTAAGAGCACCGACAAGTGGTGGAAATGATGGCTCTTTTTCGGCAGCAGAATCGTATTGGATGTATCCTTTAGCTCTAATATTTGATTTTAAATCGGATCCAATTGACGAACACGAAAGCGGTCTCTGCTTTTAAACTTTATGCATGAAGTGGGATGGAATTACGCAGGGAGGTGCCTCTGTCTTGCAGGAACTAATAAAAGTATGATCGTTTTCTGCCATCAACTAGGTCAGCAAATTCCATGAGTGCATAGGCTGTCATCTCCGTGTAAGTAATGTCCAGAAAATTGCCGTCGATCTAAGTTAAAACCTCAATTATCTGTGTTTATTTACCGCCAGTGTCTTATGATCATAATCTGAACACTTGTGTTCAAATCAGTGTTTGAGTAAATAAAGCAAATAATAAATATTTTGTCTGTTTTCTATCACTTCACTCAATATTCACTCCTTTTTCTTAACTACTGCATTTATTTTCATCGACATAACAGTTTAATTTTAGCAAAAGACGATCGAAGATTGTCCTGGCCCTGTAGGTCCCTTAACTTTCCAAGACATACTGTTGGATTCTGTCAATGTCAGCTGGGTAAACTTTGCCTTTATTTTTCTTTTAGACTTCTTTTTTATTTCTTTTGTGTGTTGTAGGGCCCTCCTCAACAACCAAACGGGATCATCCTTGGCTATGTGGTGAACTACAGGACGTACAAGCTGGACGATGAGTTCCGAAAAGAAGTGCAGGAAAAAAGCAGGATCAATTATCTGCTGGCTAGTAATCTGGAGGAGAATGTCACCTACTATTTCAACGTCAAAGCGGAGACCTCCGCCGGTTTGGGTATCACTGCTGTAACCGGCAATGTGACCACTGGCTACAATTTGGGTAGGTTGGGTTTTTTTGAATAGTCAAACGAGAATCATACAGTTAAACGGAAGCAATTCCGGAAACAGACAGAAACAACTCCCAAGCCCCGCAGGGGCTTGGGAGTTGAGATGCGTGCACAGATATACTCGGAGAGATTAATCCGAGCGATACTCTCGACAAATAATGCAGTAGACGGTCTTTTTGCCTTGATCCAGTGAATAAAGAATGGTAGGATACGTCTAAGCAAGGTCTTGGTCCCCCAGGGCAAAAAAAGAAATTTTTTCGGAAAAAATTATCTTCCGCAACCTAAATACATGTTTTCTGTACGTTTCAGGTCCTAAACCGATGAAAAAACATCATTCCCGGTCGATTTGGGCCGTTACCCTATATCGTAGTTTAGTCTTCACTTTTTAGAATTTTTCGTTATTTTTAGTTGTGTCATTCGTTGCTGCTAAACAATCTATTCAAATGTCGTCTCAAATCCCAAAAACTTTGTAGGTATTCTTCGGTGTGCAAAAGTCTCTAACTAATCTTTTTTTAAGTGGCCGAGTTTTTATGGGCCACCTTTTAATCAACTATCATTTCTCACAATTTTGTGCATTAATGACCGTAGTGCTACTTTCAGGAGCGCCAGAAGCGCCTGAGCGACCGTCAGTAATTCCTGAGCAGAGCACATTCCTGGTCAAATGGAAGGACAGCTCATTTGGCAGCTACCCCATCAAAGGTCATCTGATCCAGGCCAAGAGAATCGCCACCTCTGTGGTACTTGCTCTTTTTATATTCTCGTTAAAAGGCCATCACTGTCTACAATAATCGGAATTGGCTAAATTTTTATTGGTGGGGAAGAGCTCGAAAAAGTTTGCTACTCCAAACAAAATGATGATATATCTTCAGCTTTATAAGCGGCAAAGTAAGTTACACGGTGCTTTTAGGTCAGTCCAGGTCGGACGACCTCATCGAAACTATCGAGTTCTCTATAAACATGGGAGAAGGGTTTCTTCTTTAAGCTAAATTTGTAATAAAAATTTTCAGGAGAAGAAACCCCTAAACTTTGTGAAACGACAGAAAAGAGAGCTGGATACAGCTGAGTTCCGGCCAAGACATATAATCGGAGAATGGTTCACAATATCTAATGTGATTGGCACGAGTGAGAATGAGCATAGGATTAGGTTGGTAGACACGCTCCAGGTTTCTTGCATTAAGATGGCTTCTTCAGTTACCGTCAACTTGAGCCGGCCAGCTTCTACATCTTCCGCCTGTTCGCCCGCAACCATATAGGTAAGCTACAGGTAAGGATGTTGACAGTATATTATTATTGCCCATTATAGGTGTGGGCAAGAGCAGTGAGGAGTCTGAACAACTTCATGTGCCGGGTGGGTAATCTGGAGAAGTGCACTAAAATTAAGAGCATGATTCTGCTCCAACCTATTTTTGTCAGCATTTTTGGTGGAAATATACAAAGAAATAAGAACTACCTAATAGCAGGGAATATATTTCGGCCACTTGCGCAAAACATTCTGCGCATTTCAGAGCCCTAAGATCATAACATGACACTTTTTATGGTGTAATTTTACGCAAAAACGGCCATATACGACAATCTGGAATTCATTCCTAATTAGTTCATCCCCCGGTCAATTCATCCCCTTAAACCGCCAATGCGAATTTTCATACGCTTTAGTTGTTTTTTTTGCATTTACTTGTATGGAGTTCATTTAACTTTGAGGTTTTTTCTTCATTTTATAAATTATTTTAGGTTATTTATTTCATCCATTGCAATGAGGGGGCATTGTGCTGTCTTTGCGAGCGAAGTAAGCAAAACATCCACCCGTACTACTACCCTCTGTATTTATAAAGTGTCAACAAAAGGGGTCTACACGAATATGGTCGGCATATGCGAATGTTTAGGTTTTAAATAAAGAGTCAAGCAAATCGCCTTTTTTAGACCATAAAAAACAAATTTACAGTCTGAACTTCTAAAACCTGGGATACATACCCCTCCAGATAGACAGGTGTCATACCCGTTCAACACCTGTAAAAATGTAAAAAATTATCGCTAAAAACAACAAATTTCTCAAAACCAAATAAGTTTCATACAAGATAAAGCAGAAGACAACTAAAGAGCATAAAAATTTGAATTGGCAATTTTAGGGAATGAATTGACTGGGGATAAACTGGGTCCATTTATTGCCTTGGTTCCCCTGTTGTTCTTTTGCATTTCCACCCTTGTTTCTTCATCTTTTTGATTACGCTCAAAACCTAATGCGCAAATATTGATATGTCATATTTTGGCATACCCCTTCCATTCACTAAGTTTCACTCTCACTATGTGGCCAAACCATAAGAGACGTCAAGTTTTTTAAGTTAAAACCTGATTTGAATAAATTATTGGTGGGGTGGATTATGCAGTACTAGAGTCATTTTCGTATTCCTGCTTTTACTGGACATATGACAATTGGTGTGGTTTTTTTCAAATTTTCGATTTTTTCAATAAAAATACCCATTTTGCTAAACCGTTTTATTTTGAGTACAGCCGGTAGGCGAAATGTCCTGAGGAATTCGAAGATGAACACAATTTAAAAAAATGACTTGTTTGCTGAGATATGACCAAAAGTTGGTCCACTGACATTTCTAAACAACGACCATCGAACTTGGGTCATATCTCGGCAACCAAGCATCTTTTTGAAATGTTGTTTTCAGGTTCGGATTCCTGCCCCCGTAGTAATAACGCTGCGGATTAAATCCACGGATAGTTGAAAAATCCGTGGATAGCAGAATCCGCGGGTTCTTCTTGGTAGTAATAACATTTACCTGTCCGCGGATAGTCAGAAAATATGGGGATTATTTTCGAAAATCCACGGATTCTTCAAAAAAATTCGCGGATACTTTTTCATAAATATATCAACAAATCCTGAACTACGACATTTTACTGTTTATTATTACACGAAATAGGTTCAAAGTATTTGCTATGTTACATAAAAAGACATACCGTGTCTTCTCTATTAATTCCCTCTCAACTTTGAGGGTTTTTATAACTTGGCGTAGAAAAAATGTTTTATGTCATTGTTTGTTCCCTTTTTTAACTCCCACGAGCTTTATCCACTCAATGTTGAGATTTTCGTCGGACACTGAAAAATCTCGAGAATGACCCAAAATTTTCCCGATTTTTGGATGGTTGAAAAATAATTCTCCGGGGGATTAATCGAGAAAATATGGTATTATTGTAAAAAAAGTGTTATTGCCTTTAAAAATGAGCTTTGCAGTTAAGTGAAAAGGTTTTTCATGACTTGGGATCGGTAAGTATTTTCGGTAGAGTAAAATGCATAGTTTTCAATAATATCTGGCTGATTGTGTCACAAAGCTGGTCTTCCACGTCTAAAGAATCTGGGAGATTAAGCATGTCAGCAATATTGTTATTTTGAACGCTTAACAAAGCGCCTAGTTCATCTCTTTAACTTCAACGCGCAGTGCTGAGCAGGACTTCGAAAATTCCCAAACTATGAGAAATTTTGAATGAAACAATTTTTCCTTGTGATGTATTTATTTTCAAAAACCATCCAGCATGATGTGAAGTTGAGATGCGCGCAAGAGAATATCATAGAGATCAATCCGAGCAATACTCTTGAGAAGTAATGCATTAGAGGGTCTTTTTGCCTTGTTCCTGCGAAAAAACGTCGTAGGGTACCTTGGGGCCACCAAGGAAAATAGTAAATTTTTAGTCAAAAATTTTTTTATGCATGAATGGTCTTCCGCGCCTTAAAAACATGTTTATACATATTTTTAGTGTTATAACATATCGTATTTCCTCTAATAGTACCCCCCCCCTTTACTTTGAAGGTTTGTAACTCGGCGTAGGCAAAATATTTTACATCGCTGTTTATTGCATATTCTTAACTCCCGTGAACACTATCGATTCCATATTTTAGATCTTGGTGGAGCAGCCAAAAATCTCGAGATCGACCCAAAATTTTCCCGATTTTTGAAGGGTTTGAAAAATAGTAACCCCGGAGTTACTATTAGAGGAAATACGGTATTAAAAACATGAATTTGGAGCGTTTTCGGAAGATACGATATAATGCATTCCTGCCTGAAACTGTTTTTATGGATGCTAAGCTAAAAGTAGCCAATACAGCTTTTTCTACTAAAAAAGAGCAATATATCTGTTTTATTACCTTAAAACATACAAATTTACGTAAAAACACAATTTTTTGTAAAATGTCGGATTCAACCCCTAGCTTGGTCTAGACCAGGCTAGGGGTTGAATTCGTGGATGGGCAAAAAACTCCGCGGATAATTGTGTTATTACTACGTACAGAATCTGTGGATTTGATCCGCGGATTTTAAAAAAGAATCTGTGGGTTTTTTTTTGTTATTACTACGAGGGCTGAAGACATTTTACCTACCAGGAGTACTCAGAGTAAAAGAAATATAGCAAAATTGAGTATTTTTATTGTAAAATATAATAAAGTTGAACTGCCGTTTTACCCTTTTTGCTACCCGTATTTTACGAAATGAGTGTTTTAAACAATTGGCTTGCTTTTGCAGCCTCTCTTCCAGAAGATCCCTTCTACACCAAGGTAATAATATCACATTTTGTTCGCTAATCCAGCCACTAATACCAATTAATTGTAGTGGTGGTTCCTGGTGATTGTCAGCTTGCTCATCCTTATAGTCATCATGGCTTTTGTGGCCACACTTTGCTTCACAAACACAACCAGGAGGTACAAGTCAGAGAAGGAACATGCGTTCGATACTCTCCAACTGTCGGATGGGGGCATTGCTTCCTATGCTCTTCACTCAACCAAGCAGATAAGGAGGTGAGCATCCAGGGGTACTATTGCAATTTGCTTTTGCCCTTAGAGGAAACCTGAATGGCTAAATCTTATTCCTTTCCTCGGGGTTTGTGCCGTAGGTACAGGCTTTTTTAAATTTAGGTGGGGTTAAGGAGCGGTGAGAAAATTGACCTCCAGATGGAGTGGATTTAAAGTAAAATAGCACCGGGTTTAGTTAGTTTAGAACCGATACTTATGATATCTCGGTTTAGGCCTAACGAAGATCTGTCCCGTCCAAATACCCACACCTCCTGGGTGTCCACTACTCCAGCAGTGCTTAGAGGAGACATCAATGCGGGTGGTGGTGGAGGCTATGGCAGTATTACTAGTGGACTGGGACCTGAGAATCCAGCCATTAGCATGTACCATGCATTAGGTAAGTGCTTTCTACGTGTCAGCGAGCAAATTTATTTCCATTTTTATGGTTAGTACGTAAGCTTCCTCAAAATACAGATACTAACAGTTACACTTTACCTCATGCTTTACTTATTGTATTCTGAGTACTCCTGGTAGGCAAAATATCCTGCAGAATCTGAATCTGAAAACAGATTCTCAAAAAGATGCTTGATTGCCGAGATGTGGCCCAAAGTTCGACGGTCGTTCTACAGCGACCGTCGAACCTCAGAAATGTCAGTGGTCTAACTTTTGTCATATCTCAGCAACCAAGCCATTTTTGAAATGATTTTTTCGTATTTTAGTTGCTGAGGACATATTGCCGAGTACTCACAATAAAAAGAATCTAATAAAAATGGGTATTGTGTTGAAAAACATCAAAAAATTTGAGAAAAAATCACGACAACTGTCTTGTCTCCGCAAATTCTCAGAGGTTGAAGTGGCACAGGAAGGAATGTGTCGTAAAAATCTTACCGGATTTTCGAAAGGCTGCAAGTTTTTTATTTTTAGACTTTTTCGGTGCGTAGTCGTTCCGTAACAAAAGTCTCAAACAGGACTTTTGCGAGAAAAGTTCTTAACAGAATTCCAAGCTTTTAAAATTTTTAAAATGATTATTATTTTCTATTATTGTTGATTGTGTTTTCTCGTCTAAGCACGCCCTATTGGTGCTTCTTCATGTGTTTTTTTTATTAATTTTATAAAAAGTCATTTTTAGTTATTAACCCAAATAAGAGTATCCAGACAACGAGAATGATGGTGACTTCGCTAGGTGAGATTCAGGGGTTGGCACCACTTATACGAAAACATGCCCTCGTTAGTTATTAATGTTTGACTGTTTTCTTTTATACCAGTTGTTTTCAGCTATCTGGAAGATAAAAGACGATCAAGAGACGTTTCATGCAGGGTTTGTGAATCTGAAAGTGAAATCTTCTTATGAATCTTCTTTTTTCGGTGGTAACGATATCGACTTGAAATAATTGGAACGAAACTGGCACTCAGATGTGGCAAGCATCCGAGAAAAACAACAATGCTCCTCTTATCTCCTTCACGGCTGTTTTTCACCCTTGTCGTTCCTTAAATCATATTAACCTGTAAATGGTGAATTGGTGTAAAAGAAAACAGTCAAACATTAATAACTAACCAGGGCATGTTTTCGTATAAGTGGTGCCAACCCCTGAATCTCACCTAGCGGAGTCACCATCATTCTCGTTGTCTGAATACTCTTATTTGGGTTGATAACTAAAAATGACTTTTTATAAAATTAATAAAAAAAACACACGTGAATAAACACAAATACCGTATTTTTCCTAATTTCTGCCCCCCCCCTAAATTCAAAAAGGTGTTTGTTGTCTAGTGCTTATTGGTAACACATGGGCATGTCTCATACCAAAATGTAGCTGAGAATCTTAGCTACATTTTGATATAATACATGCCTATGTGTTACCAACAAAACGTAGGTGAAAAAAACAATGCCACAAACACCTTTTTGAATTTAGGGGAGGGGTGAAAATTAGGAAAAATACGGTAGGACGTGCTAAGACGAGAAAACACAATCAAGCCCCACAAGATTGAATTTCCGTAAATATAAGAGATCAAGAAGTAATGGAAGACACATCCGAGCACGTAGAAAACAATAGTGATTTTAAAAATTTGAAAAAATTGGCGTTCTATTGAGAGCTTTTTTCGCAAAAGTCTCAATTATGACTTTTCTGATGAAGGGTCCCCACGCCGACTTTTTGTACCACCTTTTTTTATTCTATTCTTTGGACATAAAAATTTCATTTGGTAGTAAACATGTGACACTTTACACTACATTTCTTAACAAACTTTTTACAGTAAGCTGCAATTTGGATGCAATGGTCTTTAACTTAAAAAAATCCTTCTGGGTGGCTGAATGTCTTAAGATAGGAAGTCATGTTGTAATGCAGAAAATATTTGAAGTGGCTAAAATGCTTCTTTTCGCAGCAAATTTTTTATTCCTTGCAGTAAAGAAAAATATTATTTTCTGCAAAAAGTAAATTGGCTGCAAAATAAAGTCCATAATTACCAATACTTTTTTCTGGGTTGAATTTTATAAATATATTTTTATAGGTCGGCTCAGTTTTTGATTAAAATTTGTTTATAGCAACAGACGCCTTGCCAGTCGATCCACTGACCAGTCACCGCCTTCCCCCAGATGGTTCAATACCTGACCTATACAGTGCTGGAGTTTATTCCTCCAGGCACAGCTTAGCAACTGAGAGAAAGCCCCCATCTCTAAGGCCAGAAAGCCCAACATATCAGCTCAAAAACTTTGATGCAGCCAGTCAGTTCCGAGGGGCAAGTGCTTCAGATTATGGCTACAGACCTTGCATGCCAGGTACGCCTAGCAGAGAAATTAGAACTAATATATTTAGGATGAATTTTTCAGACAAGAGTGACGTGGACGACAGCGAGTACGAAGAAGAGAACATAGCCGAGAAAACATTTGCCTCCCATTACCAGTCCAATGCAAATGATGAGGCTAACCGAGCAACCTGGAGAAGGACTAGAAGACAAGCAGAACAGAGCCAACACCAACAGAGAAGGACACCTTCCCAGCCTATTGCTCCCCCTATAAGCAGACCTCCTTCACAGGGAATTGGTAAATTAGTTTTAGTAATCAAGGGGAAATGTGTGCACAGTTCTAATAAATCCTTCTAGACTCGAGAACTAGACTCGGGCTTTGTGATATATGATCTAGATTTAGAGGATAACTGTAAAAATGGTAAGAAGCTCCTGGCAAAAAAGAGCCATTGAGCTCATAGATTAAACCAAAAAACAATGAAAGTAAAAAATGAATAATGCCCAAATTTTATGATGTCGAGTGCGATTTTTATCCGCAATCGTTCGCTCCTTGCTTTAGGCTTAGCAAACAACTACGATCGAACTCTTGAAGACGCTACCGAACGGGAGGAAGACGAAAAAATAGTTGATCGAAAATAAGTTTTTATTCATCACTGGACAATACACAAACGAATTATTAGGATCGGAATTTTAAATAGGAATATTTTCGGTAAAACTTTTATTTTCACAATTATTCCGGCAATATTCAAAAAATTGCCAAACACCTCCGGAGTAATCAGCCCTGCCACCCCCAGGGTAACCAATTTTGGCCAACTCGAGCAATAAAGGAATCACGTGTTTTTGCATAGATGTTTTCTTATCTTTATTTACTCAGTACTTCAAAGGAACATTCAAGATAAATCATGGGTGTTTAAGTAAAAACGGCTCTCAGTTATTTCATTGCGCCGTTGTATGCCATCGAGACGAGCATGTCTTGTGAATCACTTGTGACTGCAGCATTTTCATCGTATTCATAGCCTAACTCCTCGTCTTCACCTTCTTCCAGTTGAAGATTTATCCATAGCAATGTTGTGTAAAATGCAGGTGGCCAGCACCTTTTGTTTCCCCTTTTATTTACCAGTATGTGTCATAACTTTTCGCGTCTTTTTAACTTTTGTCAGAATTCTTTTTTTTGCTCTTTTTTGTGAATATTTATGCCCTTAGTTCTGTGATGCACAGGAAGGGCCGAGAAATCTGGCCGATTTAAAACTATCACAATTTTTTTCCTGATCAATCTTAACAAATGTTTTTTGCATTCTACTTCTCTTAAGCGGCGATTTCATTTGGTATATGGTGTCAAAAACATGATATTCCCTTGGTACCCCTGTAGTTTGGGCCCTGCCCTAATCCGATGTTC
>JAKMXJ010021925.1:0-13539 GCA_029339935.1 Anguina tritici
ATATTTCATGAAAAATAGTTGAATATTCAATAAAGAAAAAAACGGCACAAAATTATTACTTAACCCAATAGTATTTGGCATGAGTGTGTCCGTGTGAGTGTCACATAAAACTCATTTTTTAAATCAGCTGCAACTATTTTTAGAAAACAAGGTTGGACTTTCCTCTATCCAAAAAGCAATATATCACCTGATAAAAGTTACACAGAGGTGCAGCTACATCCACTTTTTTAATAAAAGTGGATCAAAAATGGGTTGAAAATAAAGTTTTGGTAAAATAAGCATTACCCAAATACTATATAGAGATACTGAAAAAATTCATTAGGCACAAAATTAAAAATCTGGTAACTGAATGGTGATCTACGACCCAGATTTACTTAAAAGACAATCTAAAATAAGCAAATTACGGACAAGTAGGCGCTTCTGGCATCTTACTTTATTTTCTCTCTTTTTTCATCTGGATTTTTATTTAATGCTTGCTGTAAGCGGGTAATATCATCTGGAATCATTTTCAATGGTACTGTGAGACGTTTCGAGCATTTCTGTCTTAGCATAACTTTGTGCCGGTAGGTGCCAGCTTCACCTGTTATGCACTGATAACTGAAGGAATAAGTTAGATTTAACTTCTTTTGCGTCTGAAACCGTTCACCAATCAATTCTATTCGTCAGAATAAAAACCGAAAATAACATTTCCAATACTTTTACCAGCTAAACTGATCCGCTGTTAGTACTCCTTCTCATTCTTATCATCTTAAAATTATCAGTTAGCGAAATTTCGACATTTTCCTAGTTTAGAAAGGACAAGGGACGGAAATATTTATAAAAACACTAATAATTATAAATAGGGAGATGTTTCTTTTCCCAATCGTTGCTGACAGCATAGTGATGAGCGCTCTTGTTTCTTGGTGTTTTGGTTGGTGCTGTTGTTGATTTCTCAGGTGTGATTCATTAGAAGGGCCCTGAGAGACTAGTTCATGTCTGTTTTTTTGTTGAGCGATACTGCAGTGAATTTTTTTACTAATTTGCTAATCCCCCTTCCCCATTTCCCAATTGATTGATGGTTTGCAAACAATAGTGGTATTGAATAAAAAAAAGAAGAAGAATCTGTTGAAAGTGTGTGTATATGACCTTGGACAATGACGAGGAAATGAAAAAGTGTGGTGATAATAAAATTTATTGGTCGTTTCAAACATTTTCTATTCTGTTAATTGTTGGTAGGATAAAAGTTCGGGTTATAATTTCGGGTGTAGTAGGATACGTAAGAAACATTTTCGTTTTCATATGAAAATTTTTCCGTAAAAGGTTTCTTTGTAAAGGTCGTTTTCTTAAGAAATGTTTTCGTAAATGTAGTTTCGGTAAGAATCACTTCGGTAAGTGGTGAGGTTGGTAATTTTGCTTTTCGTAACTCGTTTCAAAGGCTACTACTTAAACATCAACTTGACTGTCTGTAACCCCAAAAACCGAGGTAACCACACCTACAGCCACATGGCCATCAAGAAGATCCAGAAGGGGATACCTGGTCAAGGGTTTTTTAATCCCTAAGCTGGAAAAACTGGAAAATTTGACTGCGCCAATTGATTTTTCTGCATTCAGAGTGCTCTGAAATGACCAATACTGGGTTTGGGATTGGCCGACCAGAATCTTAAATTCGAACGTTAAATATAAGAAGTTACCGAACTTACAAAAAATCTCAAATTTGCCAGAACTACCTCAAAAGTAGAACAAGTTTTGACAAAGAGTACTTATAAGCGTGTAAAACCCCATAAGACATACGAAAAAATGTTTAAATTTGCAAAGGGACACCAAAATATAGTTTACGAAACCAGATCCTTATCAATCCTTACCGACTCTTACCTTTTCGTATGACAGTTTACGAAACAAGTTTCTTACGAAAAAAAGAATTCATTTACAAAAAAGTTCCTTACGAAAACGACCTATTATAAAAAGGCCCCTTACAGATCGTAATACACCCTCTAATTCGTTGATTTTACAAAATGAATGTGGGAACACTGTAAATGAATCGGTAATTCTACTGCTCCTAATTTCTGAATTTTCCCCTGATTTATGAAATTCCACCACTTTTTCACACTTTCCTTTATCCTACCTTCGTTTCTCCAACATCTTAATCGCCCTCTGCTGCAGGATAGTGTGCAATATTCTAAGCTCACTTGATTGGCTTTCCCTGATCCAGGCTACAAGATTTTTGAACGTCAGTGGCCGGCCTCCATTTCGAAGTCTTTTCTTGAATTTACGAGCAGGCTATGAATTTATGAGAATTCTCTACCAGCAAATAAAAGATAAAGAAGCTTTTACTTAATCTTGTGCATATGCTCTGTTGTTGTCTGACTGTGCTTCGATTGACTCCAAACTTCTTGCTTGCTGATTTGTTAGATTTCGCCACCTTCAGTTTCAACTCTACAGTGTAGTACTTCAACCTTCTGGGCGTTTTGACTTTCTTGTTGTCGCTTTCCGAGTTGCTTGCATAATTTCTGATGAGATCAACTGACGCTGTAAAAAAACGATTAGATTGGAAAAATAACAAACAAAGAACTGAAATAAAAAATTGCATCACTCAAACTGATTTGTTCAAAAGAGACACATTTAATTTTCTTTCAACAAAATTTTAATATTTCCAATTAAAAAAAAAATAGAAGTAGGAATTTATTTGAGCTCGGGAGTTATTTTTCAGCCTACCTTCCAGGGTGGGGAATAGAGCATGGAAATTAATGGAGCATGGGGAGCTATTAGAGAAAATACGCTAACACGATTAAAAGCAGAGATGTGCATTTACCTTTTTGCTATATTACGATGCCACACTTTTCGCTTATTTCTTGCGGTGCGATATATGTGTCTTGCACATCTCAAATTAAAAGGGTGTACAGTCGAGTCTCGATAATCCGACACCCCTCGAGTCCGCCCAAAAGTATTGGCTTATCGAAGTGTCGGCTTATCGAGACTCGAGTGCATTAGGCTTCGTAAAAATCCGTTCTCGTAAGAAATTTTTTCTTAAAGGTCGTTTTAGTAGTAAACCTTTTCATAAAACCCTTTCGTGAGCGGCCCTTTTCGGAAAGGGTTGTCCCAGTAAGAATTATTTTGGTAATATGTAATAATATTGTTAAGGATATGGTTTCTTATGAGTCCATTTA
This sequence comes from Anguina tritici, assembly GCA_029339935.1. Taxonomy (NCBI): domain Eukaryota; kingdom Metazoa; phylum Nematoda; class Chromadorea; order Rhabditida; family Anguinidae; genus Anguina; species Anguina tritici. Next base: position 3,144 of record JAKMXJ010021925.1, read on the forward strand.
CATCCGACTACAAAAGCAATTCTAAGCAGTTTTTTAGCCAGAAATACTTTTTCTTTGTTAAAAAGTAGTGATAAGCAGTGTTTTCTAAAGTCAGGATCAGAATGAGATTCAAAATTAGGGCCAGCATTAAGGTTTTCGGCAGACCGCAAACCCATTCTTTCGGTTCCCAACCGAATTTCGGTCGACTGAACCGAAAATTTGGGTCAACCATCAACCCTATTCAGGATAGTTAACTCGAATTTTAAAATTAAAAACTTTTTTGACAGTCAGAATGCCTCTCACACGAGCCTTCTGATCAGGACTATTTAAGGGCGGACAAACCGGCACGTGAAGAATAAAAAAAACTTATAAGCGAATAAATTCATGTGCACAAAATTTACAACTTTATAATATAATTCTCGTGTTTTGTGACAGGCGATAGGGGTGTATACTCCTGGATTGCTTTGTACTCTTGTCAAACAGAGATGTCAATAGACCCTACTTCCTACATTTATTCTTTGGTTCTTGAGTATGTGTTGTGCCTATATTGAGCAGTGTTTTTGGCTTGATTTTTAAATATTCATTTTTGAGGCGAACCATGTGTGTAAAAGTATACTTTTATAGCAAAAAGTAGTATTTACATAGACTTTTTTGCTCGAAACTATTTGTTTAAAGAATTTCCATCCTTGGATGGTCTCGTTGTTTGCAGCATCACTTTTGTGTTTGGAAAAGATAAAATATTATTTGCATAAGAAAATATATTTTGCCGACAAGTAAAGAATCTGCCAGCTAAAGTTTTGCTAAAGGGCCTGTATGTCTTTGTCTTTTCGCATCTGTTTTTGAAGAGGCAAAAATTGATACTGTGCGCCATCTAGTTGCCAATTTTCACATCTTGTTTAAATATTTTCGGTTCATATAAATGGCATTTTTCCGCGTGTAAACCTGAATGCCCGCCCAAAATCAAATTACAAAAAATCTTTTTACTATTAAGTGCATTTATACAGCTTAGGCGAAACCTTAGGCTTCGGGTGGGTCAGCATATCTTGGGACGGGCTCAAACGTGTGGCTATCTTAATTTTAGGGGACGGACACTTCACGTCATTTTTACGTTGTTATCGAAATATTTTTGACAAAAGGTTGTGAAGTCAATAAAAAGTTTTGGCAACATCATGCAAAAAATCGCCCAATTTTAAGCTATGGGCTTATAGCCCACTTTTTACTATTATAGGAAGACAGGTAGATAGGTTTATATAAGCAAAAAAGTTAACAGAACAGAGATACACTGTGATAGAAGAGATTACTAATCTTTTAACTTTTTTGGTATTTAGAACTTGGAGGTTCTAAATTGAAAGTGTTGTTATTATATCACCTTGTTATAGATCAATTACTCTTTGTTTCCACTTTTGTGTGTTGCACAACTTCCGTGCTTCCTTTGTTTACTTTTGGAAACCACCTGAAGTTGAGGGATACTAATCCCTTTTTACCTAACTATCTAATATAACTCTTCCAACGCAAGATCACTGGGTGCCTGCGCAACCAGTCCAATTACTTTTTTATTTGCTTATTTCGTTGATATATATGTTCATGTGGCTGCTCCCTAACGCTTTCCTTTAAGAATTGCCACTTAAAAATAGCAGCAAACAAGAGGAGTGACTAATTCTCATGTCTTCTTCAGGCAGAGAAAAAATAAATTGAAAATTTTGTCTGAAATAAAATCGATTTTACAGTGGAAGAGAGTAGAGCTGAGCATATGGCTTCTACTAAATTGAAATCATTTTCAGATTTTGTTGAGTTTGCCTCTGTTTGTGCTGCTGCGCCTACACCTCCGCGAGGACTACTACAACGCTCTGAGCGATAATGACCGGTTGAAGCGACTAACTTATGGCACCTTCGACACATCTGCTTCTTCCTCTAGGCGTGCTGCTCTGCAAAGGATTCAATCAATCAGAACTGACGGAAATGTAAATATTTTTTGTTGTTATAACATGACTGTAATTTATTGCAGGATGGAGAGGCATTTGGTTTTATTACTCATTTTTTCATCAAGTATTGGATATTTGTTGTCATCACCTTCTTGCTGATCAATTGCCCGCTGACAGACACCCTTCCTGTCTATTTGTATTCCATTGGCTTCTTCGTCTTCTTTTCGTTGTTGGTTGTCAGCCTACATGTGAGTACTCTGGACCATATATTAATACTATGCCGTTTGGGTACCGTTTTTGGCACTTAAATTGTACTTTAAAATCCCTATTAATCCGCTCCCTCTTTCAAAAACGTGTGCTTGGAATTGTGTTTCGACCCAACTTTTTAAGGCGATTCTTAGGCAACTTACCACCCAAATTGTAGCTGGTGAAATAAAATACAATTCGGGTGGTAACTCCCTACTTGTTGCCTGCAAAAAGTTTGTAAAAAACACGATATGAATGAGGGACCGATTAACAGAGCTTTTACATTATGCATTTGGTAATTCCTCCTTTATTTGAGTTGTTATCACCTATTTTCGCAGAAAAAGCTGTTTTTAAACGCAAGATCTAATATTAAGTAGAACTGTTCAATCAGTGATCCAGACAAATTCCGGCGCTATTCCAGTTTACCCTCCCCCTCCAAATCTTGACCTATTCCAGTATGTTCTCCTTAAATGGTGTTAAGCCAAGCCTTCTAAATGCGTTTATTTCTAAGACTGCTTGTTTTGACACTCCAAGTCTTAGGGAATTTTGAAAATTTGACCATTATAGTTTGGTTTTCTCATTCGATGTCTTTTACCAATTCTCATGTGTGTCTAAGGCAATATCCATATGTTTCTGTGAAGTTCAACAATTTTTCTCTTAAAAAGCAAAAAATCGATATAATCTACCATTATTTTTAATTTGGGGTAGGTTATATCGAGCATTTGTTTCTTAAGGAAAAAGTTGTTGAGTTTCACAGAAACAAATGGATATTCGGAATCCTTGATATTTTTGCCTTAGAGACATAAATGTGAGAATTTGCAAAAGGTTTCAAAAATTAAGGTAAAAGATAAAAGAGACATAAAAAGGGTAAAAAACAGCCGGGGTCAAACTTGAGGGGGGGGGGTATGTTACATCGAGGTTCAACTTTAGAAAAGGAAGGGTGCACACTTAAGTAGTGAGATGGCTTATGGGAAAATGCTCTTTACCGTGTTTGATTTTGAGTAGGCTACTATGGTTATTTGCTCTTTCACGCTGATTACTTAATGCTCAGGTAGTCCAGCAAGGCACCCTCCGGGAGGGGCTAGTTACCTCATGTTCTGAGATTAACCATGTTATAGTTTTTTCAAACCATGCTCAGCACATTACTTCAACTAAGGCAGCATCGGTTGTTGGCCCGTTTGTGTGAATCCTAAATTCTTGGGTGGTCCAAGTGAACATCCGTACCCAAGGATGGGTACCTCAGGAAACCCGATTTATCGATCCAGGTTCACCATAAATAATTTGTGCTACATGGTTTGAAAGGATTAAAACAATAGTTTGCCATAACCTGACTCATTTTCGGGGCACCCATGTGGTAGCTGTATGGTAGCTGTATGCCTCTCACTTAAATCGTGATTATTCCAAAGTTGAATAAAGAAAATACTGGAGTATATGTGCGCCAGAATATATATAAATGGTTAAGTTTCTAATACAAACATGACTAATTCAAAGCAAAATGAGAAAACGGTATGATTGGTCAAGAAATTTAAAACAAAAAACGTGTCACGCGAGTAAAGAATTTGTGTAGCTGCCCTTCAATCAAAATATTAAATTAAATTTTATAGCATTTATAATTTTAAATAAGATGATAAGGCAAATAGAGAAAGGGACTAGTATCAACTGCATAAGTGCCGGACGGCCTTTAAGTGCTCGACTGTGCCGTAGTGGCATTTGTTGCCGCTATAGCCAAGTGCGGAGATGGTATAAAACAAGTTTATCAAAGCCTTTTAGATTTCATTTACATTCTTCCGCAAAACTATCTATTTGTTCCTGACTCTACTCATTATCTACGCATCAGTTGTGTTAATATCCATCTACACCTATCAGTTCCGAGACGTCGCTGATTTCATTCACAATCACACCATCCTCAACAAGAACTGGACAGATGATATCGGGCTGGTAGTCTTCGAGAACAGTGCTAACGACGTGACGTAAGTTTTTTGGACTGTACAACACGAATGAATTACATTATGCACGAAAAATTTAAAAAGGGGATACCAAATCTGTGGGCTCTGTGGTCTTGATGCATGAATAAGGTATGCGGGTGACGGTCAATTCGTCATAAAATCGATATCCTTGAGGGTCCGAATCTATATAGTAGACATTTGCGATTAATAAAAATTTCACATAGTTTTCACATGGTTTTATAACCTTATTTATAGATCATATAGTTATTTATAGCTACTCAATGCTTAAGCTAGGCCGACCCACGTTAGCCGCACTTAGCACCCACGGCAATTTTTCGGTTTAGGCCCACACCCATTTTTCGCATTTTTAGTTTTAAAACCATAACATAAAACTAAACAAACAAAAAACAGTGGCTTCTGTGTTTATACTCATTAGTTGCACCCATTAGGTTCAGGGTAGGCCGACTCCAGTTAGCCTTACTAAATCTGTGTGGACGTTTGAGCCTTATTGGTTCTGCTGACTGTTCATAGAATCCTAACCATTGCAATCAGGAAGCATTGTGCTGTCTTTGCAGGCGAAGCGGGCAACACCCACCGTACGGACATACCTGGAACGAACTTATCGGGGGCGAAAGTATGTAGTGATGCTCACTATGTGGCTTCGAACCAGTGCTGTGCGTTCTCGAAATTTTGCTCTCGTTCTTGCCCTCAAATTTTCCCTTCCTCTCCTGCTCTTTGCTCTCGATTTTCAAATTTTCGCTCTTGCTCTTTGCTCCTAGTTTATAAATTTTCGCTCTCGCTCTTGCTCTCAGTTTTGACATTTTTGCTCCCGCTCTTGCTCTTCGCTCGTTATTTATGACCCACAGCCATGCATACCATATTTTCTTTATTTGGCACAGTCAAACCTCGGTATAATATACCCCCCTCGAGTTCGACTCCAGATGGGTCCTGCTAATATAGCTGTAGCCCGAAATTCAAGCTAATCGTTTTATTTATTTTAGCCTTCTCTTCAAGAGTCTGATTCTGCCAATCTCGTTAATTGTAGTAACAATGCTGCAGCTCAAATTCTTTCACGATCCTTGGACAAAACTGGTACAGGCGTCGAGCAACGGACAGACTAATAGGGTGGCTACGAGTGGTAAGAATAGTCACGGATTTTAAAACGCCAAAATAGTTGAATAGGAGCTTATTTGTCAAGAAAAACTAATTCAAAAATACTTGTAAAATTAAATTTCTTACAAACACTTGAAGACGTTTTAGATTTGTTGTGGGTATAGGATTGATTACAAAATAAGATTACAAAGTAGGTTACAAGTGCCAAAACAGACTGGTAAAAGTGTTTTTATACCCCAATTTCCCTTTCCTGCATACCCTAGGCTTAGGAGTAGGGCAGTGTACATTAGCCGTAAACCAGTGTACGCTTTGAATACTTTGTATTTAACTACTTTGTATCCAATCCTTGTAACCAATCCAGTTTTGTAACTTATCGTACCTCACCCGTATTTTTTGTCAGAATTTTTAATTTCTTTCACTTTTTTGGTAAAATACTTAATTAAAGTAATGAATAGAAACGTAAGCTCGGTGGATCGATATCTTTAAGATAATCTTTTATTTGGTTTCATTTTTCTACAGCTTTTATGTAATGCTATTAATTTTGCAGTGCGCGAATTGGGCTATCTTTTGAAATTAAGAACTACATAAAATTAAACGAAAAACTCTAAATTAATTACTTTTACCTTCAAAATACCTACACTACGAAGTCGTTGTTTGAAAGGAAATTAGAAAAAATCTCGTATTACGAAGGATAGGAAAAAAATGGAATTATTATTATTTGAGAAGAAAGGATAGCCAGTTTAAGATGGTTTTTGAATATTTGTGTTTTTGTACTTTCAAAAGAGATTATACAATTTGCCGGTATACAGCATCAATCCAGAAACAGAAGATAAAGAAAAGAAGCTAGTGCGAAAACTTAAGTCGGAGGTTGCACAAAAAGCAGAAAAAGGTGATCAAACATTGTTTACAATTTGTTCGCAATCTCCGAATTTACAAGTGATTTTTGACAGAGCTGGATTGGGTCTGCAGATAAAAAAGAAGAAAAAGCTTTACGGCCCGAAGAAGTCGATCAAATAAGAACATCAAAGAGGAGAGATCTCCGAGAGGCTTTCTCATCCAACGTTTTCGAGCAAGCCAATGCAATCAAGCAGTTGGAGTTTCGAAGCAAGGATGGATGTGTAACGGAACAAGTTGGATGGTTAGCTTTATAAGCATGTAAGCTAAACATTTTTCACTTCCTATGGTAAATGATTTTTACAAAGAATGATAGACGGTCTCATCAAGCTGAAACTCCTTTTTACTGAAGCAACTGACGCATTGGAAACTTCGGATGATGAGCCTTTCACGCTTTCAGTATTATACAGATCCTATATTGGAGAGAATTCAGCCCTTTAAAAATACGTGGAAGCATGTGAAAATGGACATGATGCAATAATTTTTTCCGTCTTACAGGTGAGGTTTTTAAAACGACTTCACCCATCACCTCGTACATGCCGTGGCTATGCTGGGGGTTTGTGTTTGTCCATCTCATATTCCTAAAACATTGATCATTTTTTAGAATTCCATATGTCTACATTGAAAGCAGCATATTAAGAGCTAGGTTGGAATATCTCAGGGATCAATTCGGTAAGGCGTTTTCTTACGAAAACGCTTTGTACGAATATTGACCTGTTTCTTATAGAGAGAACGATTGCTATGCTAGTTTCTTTGGAATTTTGGCTCGCATTTTAGTCAATTTAAAAATTTTAAATTAAAAAAATCATCTATAAAAGGTTTAGAAGCCAGTGAACCAAATAGATAAATATGGTTGCACCGATAGTTTTGATGAGAGTTAAGCGGGATTGAAATTCAGAAAAAATAAACTGACAAAATACAGTAATTTGATCTACAGAGTGTAAAAGGAAAAACTAAGAAGCGCGTAATTTTTGTTGTTTTACTAGATAAAAGGTAATTTTTAGTACAAAAATTGTGTTTCTCATAAAATTTCGCCCCTAGGAGAGTCAAATGCGCAGAAAATAAAAGTGTCGCCGGTAGCTGGATTTGAACCCGCGACCCTCAAAACACCAAAAACCAATGCTTTACCACTGCGCCACAAAAACACGCGTCAAAAGTAAAAAGATACACTTTCGGACATTTTGAAAAGCCGTGAAGCTGGCTATGTTTTGGAGGAAAAACATAGTAAGGTTTGAAAACATAACGCCAATCCTATTCAGCCATTTTGGCATTTTAACAGTAGATAGTAAATTATATTTCCTCTAAATATTTCTTAATTGCTTGTTTTCGCAGGGGTAGACGGAGCAATGAATAGGGCAAAGAATCGGAGCCGAGAAGTTATTGAATTCCTGTGGAGGTTGGCAGAAGTACACGGCTACCGTCTGATTTTGGTCGTACTGGTACTGGTGGCGGTCTCTCATTTCTGTGCTCTCAACTTTGTGATTATTGTGTTCGTGGCACTTGCTGCTTGCCTTCCCTCTCTTTCAAGAATGATCTCCTTACTGTTATGTTTGTATATGTCTACTGTTTTCATCGCTAGAAGAATATACCAGGTGGGTTGCTAGTTTGTGGAATATCAAGAGTAAAGCAAAAATGAAAAATAACCTGTGAAATAAGCAGCTTTTAAAATTAATCTTTTAGCTGCATCTAACCCAGAACTCGGGTCTCACTGAGGAGAACTCTGTCAACAGTATTCTAGATGGTGGCACATGTGAACAGTCCAAGAATGACACCTTGCCTGAATTCCAGTGTTTTTCCAAGTGGATTGGGCTTGAAGATACTAACGATCTCCAAAGTGATTTAAAGGTTGCAGTTTACAACTTGACTGCAGCCTAATTCCAATTTTTAAAGGGCCTCGTCCTTGTAATCGTACTAATTGGACTGCAGTTGTGTGTGCGATACAGGCAAAAACACAGAAGAGCTATGTTAGGTATTTCAGAGCCAGCTGCCGGCACTATTTTCTCAGGTACCAATAAAGATTTTGAGGAAGCCCAAGCTGGAATATCAAACCTGTGATTAATTTTACCAGTTGTAAAATCGATTACTACTAAGCTGAAGAGATCCTAGCTAGAGTAGCTGACAGGGGGCAGCACGTGCTTTCTCATTAATATTTTTGTGCGTAGTCAGCACTCTTTCTTACAATTCTTATCAAAAAATTATCACAAGACTCATATAAAGCATCATTTTTTCAGAAGCTACTCCGTTGAGCTTTGATGCAAATATTCTGAGTTGTTTCAAATGTCTTCTCAATTATGGTTTTTACAAGTTTGGACTCGAGGTTTTTTGTGTCTTTTACTAATTTCGCAAAAATAATCCCTATTTTTAGATCTCAATGTCTGCAATGGTCGTCGTTGCTTGGTTCCGAATGGATTTTTTGGCTGGGATGCTCATTGTGTGGCTGTTGTGCTTTGTTGTCATGTCGAGAGCTGGGTGTCGAGTGGTCTGGCCTGTCTTCCTCATCTATTTGGCTGTGCTCTTGCCTCTCCAGTATGCCATGGCTATCGGATTGCCCAAGGAGTTTGGTATAGGTATGCACTTATTTCAACTTATATTACTTTTTATCCCTCCCTATATTTCCTCAGATTATCCGTGGACGGGCATATTGTCAGACACAGATCTGGACAATAACCTTTCTGTCTTCCTCGACTTGGCAAACTATAATTTGCCTGCCGATCGATTCTACACTTTCATCATCTGTGACGCTATTCTTTTGTTGGTTGTGGCTGCTCAGGTCCGTTGAATTCTTCTAACGTAGCTAGAAATAATATGTTTAGCCGAAACTAAATATTTTTAGGAATTAGTGTTCCGACAGGAGGGTGAAAACCATCCAGCCGGCTCCAATAATTCTATTTACCAAGACGGAGGATATGTTCTTCATAAGGAAAATCCAAGATACGACTTTGTGGTGGAGCAAAAGTAGGTTCTGGTAGTTTTAGTCAAAGTCTGGAAGCCAAGTCTGTCGAAATGCGCTCTTATAGCTTTCGCTATCTCTCACTTGAAACCCATATATTTTTCTTGGGTAAAATATTAATAATAATGTATTTGAGGAGCTTTGTGGACTTCTTCAAGATGGTCGTGTTCATGTACGGTCACTGGATAACCATGATCATGTTGATGGCAGCTGGTTTGGGTGGCACTTCTCTGTTCGCCCTTGGTTATTTAGTTTTGGCCTTCTGGATGCTATGGCAAGGCAACAACCTCTATACTATGTACAACTATGGCCGCACCATCTATTGGTGGAAAGTCATTGCTGTATACACGGTGGTAGTCATGTTCTTGAAAATTTTCCTTCAGGTTCAATTTTTTTTTGAATACACATTTTTGCAAAAAAACAGTTTGTCTGTTTCTAGCTGTTTGGTTGTGCATTCCTATATACCGAGTTCTTCACTGGCAATGACCTGCGTCCCCTTTCTGAGTCTTCAATCAACCCTCTTTGTGTGCTTCAGCAGCTCTTCAGTCTGATCTGTGTCAATGATATGTCTTCGGAAACCATCAACCAGTTTATAAAAAAGCATCCTCTCAAATTTCGAGATAAAGAGGTGAATTTTTAAGAGGGGGACTAAAACTTATTGCTGCGCAAAATGGCCTTTGTTTTAGCTTACTTTTGTTTATGAACTCGAGATGTATTTCAGGTTCAATTATTTCGGCTGCTCTTCAAATTTATCTAGTTTAAAAAAATTTTAACTAAAAATTTTCCAAAATGTTAGGAAATGTCGCACGAAAAATCCCATACGATATTTTCCATTGTTCTGGAAAATGTCACCCAACAAGAAACTGTTTTATGAAAATGTCTTGTTGCCATTTTAGATAGTTGTCTTTTGGCTCTTTAGATGTCAGAAAACCATTTGTGGAAAAATAATTTTCCAGGCAAAATTAATTTCTTCAAATAACAATTAAACTCTTTCAGTGTGTGGGCAGCCCAGAAGACTTGAGTGTTCTAGCAAGAGAGACCAGGATTGGCTTCGACACTGTTGCTTTCGTCTTTGTCATTCTGCAGCTGAGAGTGCTCCACTCGTTGTTCTTCCAACGTAAATTATCACTGCTAAAATTGTGTAACAGGGGCGTTGGCCGGACTACACTGTTTGTTCCTTGTCCAAAATCAGGTTTTAAGTATTTTTATTGCATTATTACATCGTAAAAATAACAGAAAAGACGTTTTTTTATTGGGAAAGCACTTTTTGGAAAAAAAATTTTCGGATTTTTTTTGTTATTTGTTGATAATATCAGTACAATTTTTATAAAAATAGTTTATTTCTT